>CBVK0101637085.1:0-14433 GCA_900067695.1 Picea abies
AATTCCTTTACCACACATGTATAGAGCCATAATCCAACTTAAGTGGCATAGAGCCATGAGTGACATCCCTAGAGGTTGGAGGTATCACTTGAAATTATGATGCATATTATCATTCTATGCATATGCATGTTCACAATTAATATCATTAAGTTCATTACTCTCTTTTTTGAACAGAGAAATTCTTGTAGTCAATGCTCATGCGACTACTTGTCTTGCAACTTTCTTGTTGCAATGTCTAAAAACTTCTGAAATGTTCTCAACTTCATGAGTTAGTAACATTTGAGTCATTAGTATAATTATTTACATTCAATAACATATATGCATGCACTCACAAAACGCATTCAACAAATGCATTTAAGTATACAATTCTATCATGTACGAGTGCAACTCTACCACTTACTATGTATGAGTGCAACTCTCAATGCATATTTATTCAATGCACAAGAGTGATCCTAATGATGAAAGATGATGAGAGAGACTAGTTGGGCATCATATAACCCATCCAAGCCCTTTGAATTCACTGGTAATGTTAAACAACCCCTTTGATCATGTCAAATCGGTCCCTGAAAACCATCTCCAATAACATAACAACGGGATCAAAAATTGGGGACATTACAGTCCCCCCTTCCCAAAGATTGCTTGTCCTCAAGCAATGCCATCTCAACTGTAAGATCAAAAAGCTGCACCAAACCGAAACTGAGAGTGATCCATGGGTCCCAAACCAATTTGAAAGAAGTGAAGCACCCTCTGCTCAAAGAGTTGTCCTGCAAGGTATTAGGACGAGAGGCCACCTGAATACTATCAGTAAGTAGAGCAATCAGATACTGCAAAAACTAGGTCAACTTCTTAAAGAACTGCTTCTCCAGAAAACCAATTCCATGCACTCGAGTAGTAAATTCCTGAAAGTAAAAGTTGCTCTCATCTGTATCAGTCATTGAACTACTAAACAATGAAATCCTAGGGTCCCAAGCTAATTTCAGAAATGAACTTCCATGTTGATGTTGCGCCACTCATAATAATTGTCTATCCATCCTGCCTAGATTGCAATATTCTCTCCCAAAACCCTAGACTAAAATATTTGTAAGGGTAGAGCCCACCACCATGCATCATATCCTGCATAGGCATCCTAGTGATGTCAAGGTCTGCAAATCCATTGCCAAACTCAATCCTAGAAATTGTAAAAGGAAACATGTCCCGACATATATAATGAATCTCAACACCTCCTCTTGAGTCATCCCAAAAATGAAACAGACCCATCAAAATATTTTATGGAACCCACGTCCAAACTATTAATCTATTATAAATCATACCATCTGACTCCAACTATACTATAGAGATCAAATCTATGCCAGATAATCTGTACGGCTTCTGCCAAAATGTCTCGAGAACTGTGTTGCCCCAATCATGGTCAATGTACTTAGGCAACCTATGGAGTATAAACACCTCCCTAAAGAACCACTCTGCTAACTGCGATGCCTCGTACCCTGATGAAGTCCCTAAAATGTAGTCCCTGCCATACACCTCCGAGAGACCTGTATTGAAATATGTCGACACTCCTTCGCACATCTGTCCCGAAATTAGTGTAGACTCCCATAATCCTTTTGCATAGGTGTATAGATCCATAATCCAACTTAAGTGGCATATAATTATGTGGTGTTCATTAGTGTTAACAAAAAGGTTGCAGTCCAAGCATCATTTAAAGGTAGGAAGCTTTTGGTATTTGTGTGGTATATAACCTTTCCATATCCAAGCATGTCATAGTCCCCTACATGACTAGCATTATTGGCATCCTTCCTTGCCTTAGATGTTTCCAAGAAATCATTGATGTTTCCATATAAGCTAATGGATAAAATTGTTTTCTTAATGCATGAGTAAATTCAATCCAGGAAGAAGTGATTTTACCATGTTGAATAAGATCAACTTGTGTTTGACACTCCCACCATATCAACGTTCTGTCGCTTGGGTGAAGAGTATCCAACAGTATCTTTGAAGTATCATGTATGATTTTTTGTACTCTGAAATATACTTCAATCGATTTGACCCAATTATCCAACTTCTCTACATTCAACTCTCCATCATAAGTAGGAAAATCAAAGTTTACATCTAGCTTTGACAAAGGAAGATCATGAGAATGTGAAGACTTCTTAGAACACTTTTTTGTCTCATGAGAAGAATATTCACTCTCATCGGAAGAAGATAATGATGATGAATGATGATGAGGATGATGATGATTATGATGGGGATGGAGACCTTGGAGATTTTTCACCTTCTCCTTCTCCTTCATTTTTTACCATCGTTTCAACTAGACCACATTCATTTTGATGAGGAGTTCATCTTCATCTTTCTATGTCTTCCCACAATTCCTTTACCATGGTTGTCATCTCAAGGAATATTCTTCGAAACTCCTTATCATCCTCATAAAGAACATCTTCATGCTCCTTTTCTTTCCTTCGAAATACATGTTTAATCGCAGGATTAAATTCTTCAAGCATGTCTCACCTCCTTTGGACTTGGACCTCATAAGCATTCACTTGAAAATACACGTCAAAACCAACTCTGATACCAACTTGATCCAAAAATCCTTAGATGTAGAATTAATTCTTAAATACACATACCCAACCACCCATAGGTCGGGCACACTAACCTCAAGTCCCTTCTGTGGACTAATTCGACCCCTGCTCTAACTTTAGATAACAAGGATGCATGAAAGGTTCACATGCATTGATCAAGATTCATGCTCAACATAAAAGAAATGAAGAATATGACATGCACAACAATAATCATCAAGCATGCATACTCTAAAAACATTGAATTCAACGATAAATAAATACACATCGGAATAAATAATACACAGTTAAATAATACCATAACAGAGAACACTTATCTTTTATAAAATAAAACCATCGACTGGATAAAGACCACGAACATTCCACCCAACTGTAGACATTGTTGTTCCAAGTCTCAACAACAGTGTCACCCCCGAGCCAGGGTTATGAATCCACAAGGACGGTTCCAGAGTGTTACTCAACTTCCCAAAATAGTCATCACTCAAGCTCTCACAGGCTTCCCAATACCCACGATGGTACAAGTACCCAACTCTCTTCTACCCAGCCTGCACCACCCAAGAGAATGGACCCCCACCCTTCTCTGCCATGCAGTCTCTTAAGCAGTCCTTCTCCTTCCAAGGCTCTAGTGCAGTTGGTCCATAATCTCCATGCTGGGACTCTCAGGACTCGCAGCTGTGAGAAAGAATGGGCATCGACCATGCATCTCTGACATGCAGGTCTTGATTCATGGCTGGATTACACCAGTAGTCTCTACAGCCAACAAAACTGTGGTTGTTCTTCAACAGTTCATTTCCCCTTCTCAAGCCAAACGCAAATGAGGAGGATGAGTGCGGTGAAAGAGTGAATGGAGTGAAGTCTCCATGGGAGGTGTGAACAAAGAGAAATTTGAGAGAATGAATGCATGAATAGGTGTGTGGATGAGTGAAGTGACCAACAATAGAACGAGAATGAGAATGAGAGCGAGAGTGAGAAGAACCCCCAACCAGACCAAGGACGGGTTTAAGTAATTCTTGGAATTAAGGAGCCACTTGGCCTTCCCCCCAAGAAGCTCATGTAATTGTTATTCTCCCATAAAATTAATTATGGGTAAAATAAAATAATAATAATAAAAACTTAGCCCCTCAAGCCCCCTCTCTTGTGGAATCATAGCCCCCTATCTCTTTTTTCCTTGTTTGTCTTGCATCTAGTGGTGTATTTTATTAATTTATATGAAGTATTACATTTCATAGGCACTCTGGCCCTTTTTCAGCTTTACTGGCTCACCAGCCTATGTCATAATTACATAATACATTCTTAGTTCACAAGGGTTAAAATTGGGGTGTTACATCCCCCTCCCCTTATTTTGGCACTGTCCTCAGTGCACAACACCATTCCAATGTCATTAACATTACAAATCTAAGCTCTTTGGTCTTAATCCACGTAGGCCATCCAACCAACTCTTATATATGTAGGCACTCTGGCCTAACATTAAACATGTATCCATAGGCATTCCGACCCAAAACATGTATAATGATCTTCCAAATTTATATTCCTTGCAGCGGTTGTAGCCAACAAGATGTCCTTCCCTCTCAGCCCTGCACAACCCAAATAAATGAACCCCTTTCTCTACCATGTAGTCCCTTAGGTTGTTCCACTTTTCTCCAGGGCTCCAGTGCACTCCGCTAGGAAGTTTCAGAGTTTCGGCTTCCAGAACTCGAGCTGCCACAAGCCCATGGGACTTTCTTCATTCCATGCCTTTGTCATTCAATTTTTACAGCATCACCTTCTTCTTTTCCCTCATAGTCTGGTAATTTTCTAGATCCTCAACATTTATTGTTTTCCTACAACCTTTCAAATCAACAAGCATGTCAATTCATAATTTGTGCATACAATTTTTTTTTTTTTTCATAATCTAAGAGTAAATTTTCATAATCTAGTACAATACTTATCTGTGTGGTTCATGGATCTACATCGATATGGTTGTCTCAGTAACTTGGCTCACTATTTTCCTTGACATACCCCTTGTGTGCATGATTCCAATCAATAGTTTACAAGAACTATCAAAGTCTCATCTTCCTCGTGGTCACTCACCTTCCAGGCCTAGGCTCAGGAATCCCCTTTTCTGTTATATAGTCCCTCATGCGATCCATCTTGCTTGGCTGAGGCTTTCTTGCACATGAATATTTCTAGGGACACAGGGTTCTCATGTCACAACAATAGCCTTTTCCATGCTTTCCAACTTGCATATCCAACATCTCATTTGTATTATACACATACAGTCATCATGAGATATCATTATAAAAATTCCATTTTAGAAATCAAATTAATTTCATAAGGAATTCAAATTTTCCCAAAATATGAAACACTTTTAAATAATTTTTCATGGTTGTTGCAATAGTAGGATGCAGTCTTTCTTCTGAATATCAGCAAGCACCATACTGAATACCATTTTTCCCGCAATGCTTCCATCTTGCATTCAACCAACAGATTGTCAGTATTTCCTGTACATCATACTTTCATTGCAATGTGTACTAGAACCTTCCGAAGTGATCTTAGAATTGTCTATACTTAAAATTCAATCACATTACCAAACAATTTATTAAATAGAACGAATTATCATTCTATGCATATGCATGTGCACAATTAATATCAATAAGTTCATTAATCTCTTTTCTGAACAGAGAAATTCATGTAGTCAATGCTCGTGTGACTACTTGTATTGCAACTTTCTTGTTGCAATGTCTAACATCTCCTGAAATGTTCTCAACTTCATGAGTTAGTAACATTTCAGCCATTAGTACAATTATTTCCATTCAATAACATATATGCATGCACTCACAAAATGCATTCAACAAATGCATTTAAATATACAATTCTATCATGTATGAGTGCAACTCTACCGCTTACTATGCATGAGTGCAACTCTCAATGCATATTTATTCAATGCACCTTTGCATTAATTTTCATAATGCTCTATATCTAAGTCATGTATCTCACCATCGATAAGTTGGAGATTTGGCCAATGCCTTAACACATTCCCCACACACTTCATATTGTCCTCTCAATTATTTGGTTGCCTTCCTTTTCGATCCGAACACTACACCAGGAATATAGTTATGTGGTGTTCATTAGTGTTAGCAAAAAGGTTGCAGTCCAAGAATTATTTAAAGGTAGGAAGCTTTTGGTATTTGTGTGGTATATAGCCTTTCCATATCCATACTTTTCCTTATCCAACCATGTCATAGTCTACATGACTAGCATTACTGGCATCCTTCTTGTAATAATTCTGATCTTTTATTGCTTTGGTTATTACCTCATAACCAAATTAACATGACATGCTATTATGTCACTGTGTGCATTGAAAAGCTAAGAAGCTTTGATAACTATTACAGGCCTCTAGACTTTACCACACCTAGTGGTATCTTATTCCTGTTAATGCACTTAAACAATACCATATTATGTATTATAAGGATTCAATCTAGGGAAATTCTTACCTAAATTTCCTTTTGGCAATTATGCAACATAATTTCAAAAGAGAAATACTTACCCGCATAACTGCCATTATACGAATTTGATGTTACCTGATTAGTTGATGACAATAGAATCTTTCATACCTCTTTTATCAGTCTTATAACCAACACTTTAGTTTTCTATTGCTTCCTTCCATATGCAGCAACATCATCAGCAACACTTGCAAACATGCAAGCATTCTCTCTTTATGGTTGTCCCAACAAGCCATAACATACTTGTTGCCACAGAAATTGCAACAACTTCTATCTCCCTGTAACACTTTTCCTCGCTGATCCCAGAAGTCTTTAATTCTTCCCAGATTCCTGAATCTTCTTGTGGTCTCACTGTAATCACTGTGCATGATTATTTCTATCCTGAGCACTTTCTGGCCAAATCACTTTTGGTTACGTTTTCTTTTCCAGCCAAATGATACGTTGATATTAACCTTTAGCTTTGATTTATTTCTTGGATCCGTCTATCCCAACTCATACTTGGATGAATTATAATTCCAATCATGTTGTCTTATAGATGTTGGATCTTCAACATCCATTTAATTTTTGGATTGAACTACTTCAGTCCTTTCCTGACTGAGTACTTTAGTACTTGAGGTTTCTTGCACTCTTCTCTTCTCTTTTCCAACTAGCCTTAAATTGACTTGCATAGCCAATCTCTAGCATACTGTAAGGATGCACATATGCCTCCTTTGCTATCTGCGTAGAATTAATTGAAGGTACTCAACACTGCTTTTACTTTACCATCATAATTTCAAGTGATACCTCCAACCTCTGGGGATGTCACTCATGGCTCTATGCCACTTAAGTTGGATTCTTGTCAGGCACCATCTCCTTTGCATTCAAAACCATGCATAGAACCATTTTCTTCTTCACAGTTCCTTACTGATTCTCTACAACTATTCATTTCTTTTTGAAGTCCTTCTTCAGTTTGACATCTCCATGATATTGTGAAAATATCTTCAATACTTTTGGAATGTATCAACAATCCTCTACTATTCTTGTTGTCCCTCCTGGAGTGTTGTCCTGCATTCCTATTAGCTTGATATCTACCTCATGATTTATTCTTCCATTATCTTAGGATGTTCATGGACCTGACTCCATCCATGAATCTTTCCTTGTCTACTTTCTATACTTGCAACCATATATTATGTTGATATTAACTTTCAACAATCCATTATTACTTGGATTCCTCTGATCCGGCTCCTACATGACTGAACTATATTTCCATTTACGTTCTCTGAGTAACCTTGGTCATCTAACACCAATTTCTTTCTTGAGGCAATTTATTTAGCCTTTTCTTGTCTTATCATATCAACACTTGGATTTGCTTGATGACTATTACTTTCTCCTATCATGACCCATCTGATTTCCTTCTGACATGCATATTCAACTTCCAACATGCCATCTTTGACACCTTTCATACCATGCTTCCATTGCACACTATGTTAGCAATCATGGAGGAGCTACCTCCAATATGTAGGACTAATCCTTGTTTTTCTTCAATCTGTAGACATCTCTAGCACCTTTTTATGGAATCCTCTTTCCAGACCTTTCTAATGACTACTTCCTTTCTCAATTCTATATTCTGAGTAGAAAGTTACGAACAATTGAAAATTGTCCTTTCAATGATGTGACCCCTGTGAAGTTATTCTCCTTTCTCATAGACAAAATAGCTCTTGGACCTTTGTTGGATCCACTCATAAGGTTCACAGACCTTATTTACCACTTTTGATGCAGGTCCGAACAATCAAAATCCCATGGGCTTCCTTTCTAATCCCTTTGCTTTCTTTAAAACAATTTTCGGGAATTAGCCTCTTTTCTTTGGCCCCCAATCTCATATGACCAAGCGCTAGTAGATAGGTTCTTACCTGGAGCCTTGGGATATTCGGGGCTCCGAAATTTTGGGCTTTGGAGGTTTTCCTTCTAATATATTTTATTTTCCCCAAATGTCGAAGTGGAAGGCTTCCGGAGGGTACTTCTTCAGAGCTTCGGGGCTACGGGCTTAAGGGATTCAAACTACAACATCCAGTATTTCCTCTGAAGGTTGAAATGGTGAAGTTCTCTGGGGCTTTGCGCTTCAAAGGTTTTGCCTTCCTCTTCTCTTGTTTTTCTCGAATGCTGCACTGATGAACTGTTGAATTCTCATAAGCATCCACATACCAGGGTGCTACGTGGCGGAAATATAGAGCGAACATGTGGTGCAGTCTATAATTGGGCATGAAAGGTCCTTGAAATGCCTGAAAAAATGATGACACGTGGCAAGTATCCTGTGTGTCCACGTCACCCTAGGTGACGTCAACAGATTGCATTACTTACGTGAATTCAAAACTTCAGCCTTTAGAGGTTTCTACTTCAATACTCTGTGATTTTCCCGAACGCCGAACCGATGAAGTACTGAATAGGTGATCCTTCAGGGTTTCAAAACTCCAGTGCTCCAGAGCTTCGGGTTTCAAAGGATTTTTCAACTTCCTCCCATATTTCCTCTAAACGTCGAATTTCCAAACTCGGTGGTCTCCATGACTCTGTTGTTATTAAATAAGGTTGTGACATGTGGCCCCACCAACAAGAAACAAGTGTCAGGTCACGATTGGTACATAATACTTGTCAAAGGTATGAAACCAGATAACACGTGAAGTGCTTATAGTAGGTCCATGTCACCCTAGGTGACATCATTATGTCACATCACGAACTACACTTCGACACTTCATAACTCCAGGATTCGAAGGATTTCACACCATAATACATTATTTCTTCTGAACGCTGAATCGACGAACTTCCGAACTGTAGCTCTCTGGGGCTCTAACACTTATGTGCTCTGGAGCTTCGAGCTTTGGAGAACCTCACAACAAAACTCAATAATTCTCCCGAATGTCGAACTAGCGAACCGGTCCACGTCACTCCTGGTGACGTCATCACGTCGTGTCACCCCGACACTCTGGAGCTTCGAGCTTCGGAGGATTCCATAACTTCTTCCAACATTTCCTCCAAACACTGAATTTACAAACTTTTTAACCTTTCGGGGTCCACTTAGTACAATTGTCATCAATTAAGGTGGTTACACGTGGCCCCACCGTCGAGTGACATGTGTTGGATTTCTATTGGTACAACATGGCCGTCGAGTGACATGTGTTGGATTTCTATTGGTACAACATGGCCTGTCAAAAATACAAAACTAGATGACACGTGGCATGTCGAGGGGAGTTCCACGTCACCCTAGGTGATGTCGTCATGTCACATCACTTCAACACTCCGGAACTTTGGGGATCTCTTCCTTCCGGACAACTATAGACAATTTCTTCCATATTTCCGAACTTCCAGACACTAGCTAATCTGCTGACACATGTCCCTGACGACCAATGGTCAGGATTCACTCCAGAGTTTGGGACTTCGGAGATTTCCTCAACAAAATTCCTCATTTCTTTTGAACGTCGAAATGGCTAAGTCTCCAAACTGTGCTTCTTTGGAGTTTCGGGACTCCGACGCTTCAAATTTTTTTGGTGTTGATCACCCTACAACCCCCAAACTATCGAAGGTCAAATTTTTGAGCACTCGCTAATATGCGGACACATGTCTCTAATAACGGACAATTCAAATTGGTTCCGAACTTTGGGACTTCGAGGAACTCTTCTTTCCGTGCCACCACCCACAAATTTCCCCAGAGTGTCGAACTTACAAATCCCCTCGGGAATCCGACAACCCACCTTCTTCCATACGATCTACAATGTAGATCCACTTTGAGACTTCAGATCTTCGAGGCTTTTGCCTCTCTTCTGTCAAACAACAAAAAACTGCCAGAGCAACGAAGCCCGAAGGACTTCGATGCTTAACTACCTCGCACCTTCTCCAAATTCGAAAGTTGTGAGGGATCTGTCTTCTCCCAAATAGATCCAACGACCCACATCTAAACTTGTCCAAAACCAATCATTGTTGTGATTTCTCAACTGCTATACCTCCTGATCTTTTGAACACAACCAAGGTGTTCCCTCACTGCCCTCCTGGCACTCTGTAATTTCAATTCTCTAAAACTTTTTCTTCAATTTCCACATACACATCCCATCCAGGCTTAGTGTTGAAAAATGGAGCTCTTATACCATTTTGTAACATACCAATCCACCCACAGGATGGGCACGCTAACCTCAAGTCCCTTCTATGGACTAATTCGACCCCTGCTCTAACTTTAGATAACAAGGATGCATGAAAGGTTCACATGCATTGATCAATATTCATGCTCAACATAAAAGCAATGATGCATTTGACATGCACACCAATAATCAACAAGCATGCATACTCTAAATACATTGAATTCAACGATAAATAAAAACACAACAAAATAAATAATACACAGGTAAATAATACCATAACAGAGAGCACTTATCTTTTATAAAATAAAACCACCGACTGGCTGCAGACCAGGGACGTTCCACCCAACTATAGACACTGTTTTTCCAAGTCTCAACAACAGTGTCACCCCTGAGCTAGGGCTATGAATCCACAAGGACGCTTCCAGAGTATTACTCGGCTTCCCAAACCAGTCAGTACTCAAGTTCTCATAAGCTTACCAACACCCATGACAATCCAAGTACCCAAATCTCTTCTACACAGCCTGCACCACCCAAGAGAATGTACCCCCACCCTTCTCTGCCATGCAATCCCTCAAGAAGTCTTCCTTTTAGGGCTCCAGTGTAGCTGGTCCATAATCTCCATGTTGGGACTCTCAGGACTCGTAGTTGTGAGCAAGACTAGGCATCAACCACGCATCTCAAACATGCAGGTCTTGATTCATGGTTGGATTACACCAGCAATCTCTACAACCAACAAAATTGTGGTTGTTCTTCAACAGTTCGTTTGCCCTTCCCAAGACAAACGCGAATGAGGAGGATGAGTGCGGTGAAAGAGTGAATGGAGTGAAGTCTCCAAGGGAGGTGTGAACAACAAGCAATTTGGGAGAATGAATGTTTGAACAAGTGTGTGAATGAATTAAGTGACCAACTACAGAACGTGAACAAGAGTGAGAGTGAGAAGAACCCCCCAACCAGACCAAGGACGGGTTTAAGTAATTCTTGGAATTAAGGAGCCACTTGGCCTTCCCCCCAAGAAGCTCATGTAACTGTTATTCTCCCATAAAATCAATTATGGGTAAAATAAAATAATAATAAAAAGACTTAGCCCCTCAAACCCCCTCTCTTATGGAATCATAGCCCCCTATATATTTTATCCTTGTCCATCTTGCAACTAGTGGTGTGTTTTATTAATTTATGTGAAGTATTACATTTCCTATGCACTATGGCCCCTTTTCAACTTTACTAGCTCACCAACCTAAGTCATAATTACATAATACATTCTTAGTTCATAAGGGTTAAAACTGGGGTGTTACACATCCCAAAAATGAAATAGACCCATCGAAAGAGTTTATGAAACCCACATCCAAACTATTAATCCATTATGCCTCATACCATCTGACTCCAACTATGATACACTGATCAACTCCATGCCAGCTAATATGTACGGCTCCTGCCAAAATGTCCTGAGAACTGTGTTGCCCCAATCATGGTCAATGTACTTAGGCACCCTATGGAGTCTAAACACGTCCCTAAAGAACCACTCTGCTAACTGCAATGCCTCGTACTCTGATGAAGACCCTAAAATGTAGTCCCTGCCGTACACCTCACAAAGACCTGTACTAAAATATGTCGACACTCTTTCGCACCTTTGTCCCTTAATTAGTGTAGACTGACATAATATTGTTGCATATGTGTGCTCTAACTCATTATGTTGATAATTCATGCACTCCCTCACATGTCTCCACACAACGTCCTCAAGGCCCTTCTATGAGAACCTATCTCTAATCTGCTGGTAAATCTGGAAGTACCCAGGATGCCCTGCCAAGGGTGTATCATGCATAGCCCTCATGATCACCTCCCTAAGTGTGGACTTGGGGACCAAGTATACTCTACCTCTGTAGTAGATGATATCATCCACCACTCTGTACCTGTCATCCTAAATGTGACCCTCCATCAACTCGAAAGCAAACAAATCCTTGGAATATTGCACCAGAAGGTGCGACTTCCAATCAATTGAAACCCCTGTGAGCCAATCCAATGCATCATGGATCTCCTCCTAATGTGTCTGTACATCTTGCACACTACTCACATGGCTACAATATAAAACATCTATCATGACAAGCTCCCTATCCATATCCTGATGATAGCTTGATTGAAGATCAATCTTTGGAGAGTACTTTATGCCATGACTGAATATGCTCTCCATCATGCCCCATGTCTCATCTAATTGTCTCAAATGATCCTCCCATGTCTTGTTGTATGTGAGGAGATCATCAAAGAACACCAACATAAACCCTTGTAGTTGCGATGTGAAGATGGGGTTCATGTGAGACTAAAAGGTGGAAAGTATGTTGGTCAACCCCAATGAGATGACCAAGAACTCATAGTGCCCATAATGACACTCGAAAGTAGTCTGGTGATATCCCAATCAAAGATCAATCTTCGAGTAATATTTTGCTCGATGAAGCTCGTCTATCAACTTCTCGCCCCTGGACAATCCAAAATCAATGGTATGCTCAGAGTCCCTATCAAGAAGTATCTCTGAAGGAATCTCCCCACAATACCATATTGATATGTCCACATCCTCAATATATCCATTCCCACAATAAGTGGGTGCATATACCTCTCTAATGGCTAGTCCACAATGTATATAATCAACTCCCCCATTTATAGTTATGACTTGAGCCGTCAATGGGCTCCCCAAAATAAGTGGCTCATGATCTCAAAGATGTAGACTATGTGTATAATCAGAAGTCTCTAAGCCATACCTCTCGTCAAGCCCATGCAAATCTGAATGCTCCTTGCACTCGACCATCACAAGAAGCTCTTCCATCAAACCATAAGTACAACTAACATCCTCATGTGTCCTGACTGTCATATATGACTAAGTCTTTGTTGTGGATGATGAAGAATGTGCCATACTCAAATCCACACAAAGCTCATCATAATAATCATGTGTGCAATCAACATGCCTGTCATAAGCACTGGTGCTATTAGCCTCATTGCACACACCATCATCATGCACATCCAAAAAGTCAACTCGTGGTTTTGTCAAACTTTCATCATGAAGTGAGGTATTTTCTTCACCAACTGATAAGTATGGCTTCAACCACTCTGGAGGCTCTAATGGTGTTTTTAGATTCTTCTGATATTCCTCACAAGATTGTAAATTTTTTCCATCACTACAACAAATCCCTGTGACTAGCTCCCTTTTCTGCGTCCATTGGTTGTTTTAATGTTTTTTTCTCCACTCTTTTGCTAAAGTCGACGCTATTTATCGGGAGGGCGCTATTTGTACTGAGCAACACAAGTTGGCTCTAATATAGGCACTATTAGAGCCTAGTTTAGCGCCCTATTTAATGCCCAAGTTATCTCCCTATTTAACACCCTAGTTAGCGCCCCAATTAGCGCCTAGTTTAGCTTCCAGTGTAGCTTCCAGTTTAGCTTCCAGATTAGCTTCATTTTTACCTTCTAGTCTGGCTTCCAATTTAACTCCTAATGTGCCTAAATAATTAATTTGTTGAGTTGTTGGGGGTTAAGTGGATAGGGGCTTTTGGGATTAGGTGATTTAGGGATTTGGGGTCTAGGGATTAAGGGCTAAGGGATTAGGGGTTACATTTTAAGGGATTAAGGGTCAAGGGATAATGGATTTGGGGCCTAGGGGTTAGGTAGTTTAATGGTTAATTGCTTGGGGATTATATAAGGTCAAGGGATTAATGACATCCATCGACCCCACACATAATCATTGAGATCATCTACATCTCATTGTCATCATTCATCATTGCCATATGTAGAATCTTTGTTGGGACTCTATTGAAATGTCTTGGAACTTCCAATACACCCATCACAAATGTCATCCACCAACCCTTCATAGTGAGCAGTGAATGGGGCCTGTTATCCACCAATTTGCACAAGATGGATTTCCTGAAGAGCCACCAAAGAATGAGCAAGCAGTGCTCATATGACAAAGTTCAGAGTTCAACCCTAAGCATCGCATATAGCATTTCATAGGGATGTGTTTTCTTTCACATATGATGAGCTCAAAGCATACAAAGAGGATGTGTTTCAACACATTATCCCCCTAAAGGATGATACAAAACCTTTCAGACAAAAACTTAGGCGAATAAATCCTAAATTGGCACCTTTAGTTCAGACCGAGCTCAAGAAAATGTTCGATGCTGGGATCATTGGTCCAACAAGACATTCATCTTGGTGCTCCAAATTAGTTGTTGTCAGAAAAAAGAATGGGGGGATAAGATTATGTATTGATTTTAGAAACTTAAATCTTGCATGTATTAAAGA
>CBVK0101637125.1:0-10733 GCA_900067695.1 Picea abies
TTGGTAGGTGGTGGCGAAGTTTGGGTCTGTCTCACAGAGTTGGGGCCATCCATAGGTATCATGGATGCAAGAGTCTAGCACCATGGTGAGTGCCGCGACTGGCAGTCTATTGAGGCAATCAACAATGTGGTTGGTGCTTCCTGTTTTATACTTGATGTTGAGGTGGAATTGCTGCAAGTATGTGGACCACTTCTGATGGTAGTCATTCTGCAATTTTCCTTGTGTATGCATAAATTGCAGTGGCTTATAATCAGTGTGAATAATTGTATCCTTCCTAAGAATGTGATGTCTCCACTAGCGACAGGCTTGCACAATGGAGTACATTTATTTGTCATAAGTAGGGTACTTACGAGCAACATCTGATAGTGTCTCACTATGATAGGCCACGGGGTGGTCGTGTTGAGTGAGAATGGTGCCCACAACATAGTATGAAGCATATGTCTCGATATCAAAGGATTGTTGCAGGTTCGTTAGTGAAAGTATTGGGACTGAGCACAAGCTCTACTTCAAATCATCGAACTCTTGTTGTTGGGACCGGCCCCACAAAAATTCCACCTTACCACCACCCTTGGTTACTTGGCTAAGGGCCCATGCAATATGGGAGAATCCCAACACAAACTTGTGGTAGAAATTGGCAAGGCCCAAGAAGCTTCGAAGCTCATCGAGTGTGGTTTGGGTTGGCCAGTCACTGATGACTTGGATTTTGGCTGGATCCACATCTAACCCATGTTGATCAATGATGTATCCTAGGTAATGAACCATGTCCATGCCGAACGAGAATTTTTCCAAGTTGGCGTAGAGATGATGTTGTCGTGGGGTGTGCAAAACCTGTTGAATATGCTGCAAGTGTTCTGCCCAAGTCTTGTTGTAAATGAGGATGTCATCAAGATACACCACTACAAAAGTATTCATGAATGGTGGCAGGATATCGTCCATCATCCTCATGCAAGTGGTTGGAGCATTTGTCAAACCAAAGGGCATGACCAACCATTCAATAATACCTTCCTTTGACTTGAAGGTGGTCTTCCATACATCTATTTTTTCTATCGAGACCTGGTGGTAGCCAGAATTCAGATCAATCTTACTGAATTATTTGGCCCCCGTGAGCTGATCAAGGAGGTCATTGATTCAGGGAATCGAGTATCGTTTTCTGACTGTGATTTTATTCAGGGCCTAGTAATCAATGCAGAGTCTCCAGGTTCCATATTTCTTCTGTACCAACACAATTGGGCTCCCACAAGGTGATGCGATGGGACGGATGTGCCCCTTGTGGAGCAGTTTTTGGATCTATCGCTTGATCTCCTCATTCTCTAAGAGAGAGCAGAGGTAGACTATCCCATTGGGAAGCAATGCGTCGGTGGTCAGATCGATGGGGTGCTTGACCTGATAGTGCAGAGGTACCCCGGTAGGTGAGGAGAAGATATATGAGTATTCTTCCGCAACCTTATCCACTTGCTTCTGTTGTGTGGAGAGGTCAATCACAGAGACCTTAGATGTGGTTGTGATATATAGGTCATTCTGAGAGCGAATCACGAAGAAGAAAAACTCCCATGTATGAGACATGACCTTTCTACATTTCTTGCAGAGATCAAGGAAATAACATTGGGTGGGATTGGCTCGGGTATCCTGTATAATTTCTTGTTCAAAGTAATAATAACACTGCGAGGCCTAGGATCATATACAACATGATGTTTTCATAAATATGGTTGGCCCAAAAGGACATTAAAAAATTCGAGAGGGGAAACATCACATAATACCTCGTCTTTGAAGGGCTTGATGTCATAGGACAGGCGACATTTTTGGCTAACGCGGATGTTGCTTCCTTGGTGGAGCCATTCGATGGTGTAGAGCTACGGGTGCGGTGTTGTCGGGAAGGCGAGTCACATGAAAACCTATGTTGAGATGAGGTTCTTCTGGATACCTCTATCAACGATGAAGTGCAGCGAGGTACCCTTCACCCACATCTGTGAATGAAAAATGTGCTTGCCTTCCTCTGGCTCATCTGGTTCACTGGGATGGAGCTTGGTGGTAGCAATGGTATAACTGGGTTCTGCATCAATGATCTATCTCCCCCTTTCTGGTTCTGACTCAGAGTCGGAACCTGGATCTGATTCAAAGACTTTTACCTCAGCCACCAGTTACTACTTTGAGCGGTAATTAGCAGTGTTATACCAAGGGCTCTTATGGAACTCATACCACTTCCCAGTATCTTTCTCTGTCTTTCTGGTGTCCTTCTTTGCTTGCAGCCTGGACCAGTTTTCCTGAGGTTGTCCTTCTTTGATATGTACTTTTCTCTGCATGTTGGGGCTACCTTTTCCTATCTTTTGTTGTGAGGGGTTCCCAGGCCCAAATTGTCGCGTATTTTGTTTAAGCTTTTGCTCGATTTTGATGACATATCGGTAGGCTGCACCCAAGGATAAGATGTCTAGAAACTCCATTTTGGCTTGGATGTATCTATGCAGACCACTGCAATAATTGAGCACTATATTTCATTCAGAATATTTGATACCCAGCTTAGTGTGCAAGTTCTGGAAGATATTTTTGAACTTGGGCACCACTTGGTCTCTTTCCTGCCGCAACGTGGTCCATTTTGTGTACAGGTCGTCATAACTTCCAATAGCATCCCTGAAGGACTCCCAATTGACTGTGACTATAAATAATGACGGTTCCTCTATTTCCTTTTTCTCACAGAATGTTTCCCACCAATCTTTGACATGGTGGATGACTTTGAGGAGCGCAAAATTAATCTTTTCTCTATTCAATAAATTATGGACAGAGAAATACCCTTCTAGCAAATTCAACCATTTGTCTACCTCATCTGCGTCTATTTGACCTTCAAATATAGGAATATCGAAGTTGATTTGTACCTTGAAGGGGGCAGCGCTTCCATTTGAGGAAGATGTGTCGCATGTTGGTAGTCGTCGAAGGATTTGCGCAAAACTATCCATCATCTCATTCCGCTATTGCGTGAGGGCTTCCTCGAGAAAAATTTTGAAGGGATATCTTGTCTCGTCGTCTTTCTTTTGTTTTTCCATGAGAGGTCATTTGGGCGTGTGAGATATTTTTTCCTCAAGAGAAACAAGCTCGAGAGCCAATTCTTTGTACACTAACCCGGTTACATACATGCATTAAGAACGACAAGGAGAAAACCACTCTGATATCACTGATCCAAAATATATTTGCAAAACAAAATGAATACATATTATTATCAAAAGATTCTTAACACAAAATAACATATATACAATAAAAGTTTCTATTCAATAAGGAAATAAGCTAAAATTGTAAAATGGAAACAAACTTGCTAGAATGGTGTCGACTTATCTTTGAGAAGAGATGTGACAGCTATGTTCATTCACAAGAATATGATTACAACGAGGCTCTAAAGGATTTTTTACAATAAACAGGAATGCCAAAAACCCTAGACATCCAAAAAACCTAACCCTGGGAGATGAAGCGCCAAAATTCATGTGGGCCTCGTTTGGGTAAGATAGTATATCAACTTCCCGGGGTCATAACTTTTGCATACGATATTCATTTTAGGTGCACGATAGCCCATTAGAAAGGTCTATCTGAGGACTACAATTTTTTTTTCTATATATCAAAGGTCATATTGACTATGGAGAGCCCTAAAAAATTATTGTTTAGGGCCTCAAAACGGCCCCGCAAGTCAAGGACCCAAAAACTAGGGAAAAAACAGCAAAACTAGAAAATTGCCAAAATGAGACAGTTGGAATAGATGGGAGACCACCGACATCCATCTGGATCAACCTCAAAATGTTTAAATTTTTCAAATACTTCAATTTTCTTCCTAAGGAAATAAATCCATTTATTCCACGATAATTCGTATATAAATGAGACATAGTACGTCTATATTGTTGCACGAAATTGCAAGTAATTAGTGATCCCCGCGTGTATCGCAAAAAGGGACTAACTGCCTCTCATGGATCCTTGAATACTGGCGGTGATGAGTTTACCAATCACCCACAGGTTTTGGTCTAATGGAAATCGTACTACTGCAAAAATGGTATCAGAGCTAGAGGTCATGAGTTCGATACACATTCTGCTCGTGCTGAGGGGGAGATTGTTGCACGAAATTGCAAGTAGTCAGTGCTCCCTGTGTGTATCGCGAAAAGGGAATAACCACCTCTCATGGATCCTTGAATATTGGCGGTGATGAGTTTACCAATCACCCTGGGGTTTTGGTCTAACGGCAACCGTACTACCGCAAAAACCAACTTCCAGTCACACAGGCACCAACCTGTATAATGAAGAACAACAACTCTCCCTTGCACCACCCTGCCACCCTAGTTTTTCTGGCTACAACCAGATGGAAGCTACGAATCCCTATGTTCAAGAACCCACTTGAAACTCTGAGGACACAAATCCTCCCTAGCACCTCCCAACTACCCTGAAATATAAATCATTGTCTTTTACAACTTTATCACAGTGATACAACATTTATCTATGGCTTACCAGTATCATCATTGTTCTGCTACACTGCTCTACTCTGCCTACATCAGTGTCTCTCTCCTCATGTTTGCCATGCATTTTTTTATTCTTTTAGATATGCGTTTTTGTTCCAGCTCCTGCACACCGCATCCTTCTACCTGCATGAATCACACTCAATAGTCATGCCCATCTCTTCTCTGTTTTTCATTTTTATACTCTTTGTGCACCTTCTTCATCCTTCATGTGCAATACCTCTACATGCTCTTCATAGCATCATTGTTCTACCCTTCCAGTTGTTCACTGTAGCTCTTCCTTTCTCCTTCATAGCTCGACAGCAAGATAACTTCACTTCTTTGTTCTACATGTTTTTCTCACATCAAGTCATCTCCTGATCATCATGACAACTCTTCAACTTCTCTGGCGGTTCTGTTGCCCGTGAATTCATCACCAGTGGTCGTTATGCTGAGATTCCTTAGCTTCTCTGGTAGTCGAGACTCTTCTTCTTCTATGTCAGTTACAATCAATCAGTTTTGGCTCCTTTGGCTCCTACGCCCCTTCCTTCTAGTGACTGTTGGTTGTGACTTGGGTCCAATCACTTTGGGACTTTGCATTTCGGGTCATCTGTCATGAGTCACCCCAACTTTCCCAACTCCCGATCTCCCGAACTCTTAAGTGGAGCTTAGCGATGTGCTAGATATTCCCTATATATGACCTTGTGTGATGAGTTCATGTGGCCACACGATTGCAGGTGGGTCTATAGGCAGTTTAAGGACAACCCACTTTTTTCCCCACAATTCACTATGAGCCTCCACGCGTCCTTTTTCCAAAACCGTGGTTTCAATTGTGGCCCGCTTACAAAAAATTAAGGCCCGAGCATGTTCTGGCTCCGTAATGGAGCACGACTGTCGATCTCATGATCTTGATGGTGCTCTTAAATGGATAGTTCAGATATGTCCTCTCGAGTCCACAGACCAAATCTCTCCTTCCTCCATCAATGGCTAAGGTTTCCTTCATGATCCGGGCTCTGGGAGATTCAACTCTCAAACCCTATTGCTACTGACTGGATATCTTCTAGAATGGAAGATCTGTTGACATCTGTACTCTTCAATCAATGACTCTGCCTTCTTTCCTTTGTCCACGCACAATCCTTGGTCTCAAGGATCATATGACATGTGTCCCTCCAAACCAATGGACGAGATCGATTTCACGATCCGGGCTCCAGGATTTTCAATTATTAAGTTCTCATTTGCTCCTGGAGCATTTCACCCGGAGTCCATGATCCAACGACGCGTGTCCCTCTCTAATCCACGGTCCTCGTTCACTTCGGGACTTTGACACTTTGACAATCTCAAACCTTTCTCCTTCATGTTTTCCCATAGATGACAATATACTAACACGTGTCCTCACTGACATAGTCTGCCACCTGTCCTTGCTAACATGGTCTGCCACGATCTAACGGTCATTCTCTGATCTCTAGATCCGACAGTTGACGAAACTTCACATTCCAAGGATTTCAAATTTCAAACTTTCCTGAGTGCAAACTCCTCTCATATCTATATCCGAAGTTAATGTTGTTTGTTTGATTAGGATATTGGATTGATGAATCGACCTTTCTGTGATGCAACTTTGCAAGCTTATCATGTCCTTCCACTTGAAATTGATCTGACAGTTGTGATCAAATCACGAATTCGCATTTCGGGTGTTTGAACATGAGCCGACCCTAACTCTTCCAACTCCCGATATTCGAAATACTCTAGATCAACGGCCCATAGCCCTTTGTGATCCAATGGTCAAGATCTTATCGCGACTTCATGCTTCGTGAAGTCGGAGGACTACTCACCTCCGACTTTTCCAGTTTTTGAGTCAGCGAAATGTTGATCTCTCTCCATGTGTCCACTGGATCCAACGGGTCAGATCTCATCGTGATTTCTCATTTCATGGAGTTGGAGGATGGCTCTCGGCCTTATCCTCTTCACAGTTATACTAGATCTGATGGTTTTTGGTCCTTGACACTCAGATCAAATAGATTAGATTTGTACTTCTCCTCTGTGCTTCCTCTGGTCACTGGACTCTGATCTAACAGACATCGGGTATTCTAGATTGGTGATCCAACAGCCACTGTCGCTCCTCCTCCTAAGCTTTGTCTTTCTCAAATCTTTAATTGTCTAAAGGTCTCGACCTTTTCTCCTCCTGCGAGTCCTCCTCTTGGACCTCGACTGCACTTCTGGAGAGCACAAAGTGCTATCTGTTCTGAGATTTGATATCTGCATATTGTTCGTTCTTCCTTCTGAACTTATGCTTTCCCTATTTGCCATCATTGTTTCTTTCCTTGCCTGTAAACATACCATCTTCGTTGTTGTTCTTGCCATCAATGACAAGCACATTCTTCCTGTAAACATGCCAAAAATCTCCCCCTTTGGCATTGATGGCAACATTGAAGGCTGCGCTATTCTCCAACTATACCATCCTGACCACTCCTTTTCTCCCCCTTTTACATCAATGTCAAAGAAAACATGCTCCCCCTGAGTTGTTGTAGTATTTTTCAGAGATATCAAATATTCAACCAACACATACTCCCCCTGATAGGATGGACTCTCTTAGGTTGATAGTGGGGTCATGCCCAACTTCTAGCATAAATTGTAACACATTATTTCCCCCATTCTGTAAATATAACTATATTGGCCAGGAACTATGGGAAACTCAAAGGTGTGAATGTTTTATTTGATGGACCTTTGTATAAAAGGTCGATGAATGTAAATTATGTTATGAATATGTGTTGCATGAATTCTAGGAAGGGGATGTGCTAAAAGAGACCACGATGGCTAATGAAAAGGTGGTGGAAGGGACTCAGAATGGTTGTGTTAACTTCCACCAACCAGTACCTTACTGGTTTTTACTTTCTCAAGACCAAAACAACTCTCTGACCTAGGAATGAATTTTCATTAGAATGGTGGGTGGGGAGGCTCCTCAAGAGTTAATGAGGGGATGGGGTGAATCGTCCATCCGTAAAAGATCTCATACCTGACTAGGGATGGGAAATTCACGCCACATGCAATCTTCCAAGGGGATGCAAGAAATAAAGTGTAGATGTGGGTAGAAGGGAAGCAGAGGAGATTGCAGAGGGGAATCATAGGAGATTGCAGAGGAGAACCTTAGCTCTTGGATCAAAATAGGAGAAGGAGAGTAACATTCTTCCTCGTGTATTTTTTGTATCGGGAAAAGGAGAGTAACCTTCATCCCTAACTTTCGTTGAGCTGGAAGTAAGAGATGGAATCTTAGAGCATCGTGGCCTAAGCTCGGGGGTGGCCAGTGATAAATCCATTGGGAATGACTGAGCCTATGGTTGGGTGGAAACGAGCACCCCTATCAAAAGTTGCATCACGCCTTGTGGTTCTGATAAGTGTTTTATGCCTTGTATTTTGAATTGAATATCATGGATACGTGCTCATGTTTATAAGCCCATAAATGGTTTATGTATGTTATGATTTCTTGGTATTTTAGATTGGAAATAATGAATGCATGTGTATACTTATATGCCACAGTTAGTTTCTATATAAACTGAGTAAGTCAGGAGCATGAGTTTGTTCCACTGAGAATCGTCTCATTTGCCTGATTCTCGTGATGTTCTGGTTTAATCCCTCGAAATCACGTTCCCTAGGGAATTGCATCATGTCTCGGAGTCGGATTAAGCTCCTTGTTATGGCTACCACTACAGTAAACCCACGAGGTTACCCTGCCCTGGTGTCATAGCTCATAAGTCGGTGAGTTAGGAAGGCACTTCATTCAGGTCAGTAGCCTAGGGACTTTGAAAAGTACCCAAGCCCTTATCTAAAAACCCGACTAAGATTAGGGATAATTTCCCAAGAACCATCTGGAGGTTCAAGCGTCCCCATTTTGGTAACCCTATGCAAGAAGGGTTATATCTCAAATATTTCGGGGTCGTGGGAGTTTGAAGCTCCGAGAGATTGAATTTCGTTAGCCAAGTTCAGAAAGGATAGAGAGTCTAATTATCGAAAGGGAGTATCCTTTCATTTGGTAGACGAATAGATGATATCCTTTCGGAAGTATCCTAGGTCTGTCAGGACCAATGGATCTAGAGGAGGAGTGCATGTGTTAAGGCCTCGACCCATTTCAGTCTTCACAAGTAGCGATGGAATCAAGGTCGTAGGTCCCAAGATCCATCGAGAGATACCTTGATTGTCGATCTTAACCCTTGTGTAGGCGGGAGAGTGGACTCGTCAAAGTCCTGAAAGTCCTAAAGTGATTAGAACCATCCACTGGTAGAGGACACGTGGCGAAGGATCAACGTTTCGCTGACCCGCTGCTGAAGGAAGTCAAAGGGTAAAGTTCTGTGAACTCGTGAGACCCAAACTCATGATATGATCTAAAGCATCGGATCATAGGGGGGCCATGACCGTTGATCTGGGCACATGGATATTGGGAGTTCGGGGTTTGATATTTAGAAATATAGGTGTTGGTTGTGTTCCAACTTCACAAAAAACAAAGTCCTAACAAGTTCGGAAGATTAAGCCCTCGTTCATGATAAATGGTCATGTGGGCGGAAGATTAAGGGAGTAGCTACCAAAGACCAGGATTTCAAGGAACGGAGAGTCAGAGTTGTCTCACTTTCATTATCTCGATACGCGAAATCACGACACGATCACAGTCGTCGATCGAGGGGATAGCACAGGACTGTATATCTAACCTTGGACAGAAACCAGAGATCGGAAATTCGAGAAACAGGAGTCGGAGTAGTTGACTCACTTGCAGAAGTCCCGAAGTCCCGAAATGAAAAGCTCATTTTTGTAGGTGTGCAGTCACAACCTGTGGTCGCATAGGTGAAGCTCGCACCTTGGTCCTGTTCACATTGATGGCGTTTCAACAAGGCTCGTGGATCAGATATTGGGATTCCAATAGGAAGTCGAAGAGCTAATCCAACTCTTGAATGAGAAATTTTATTTAGTTCTCGCTCAAAGCGTGGGGGTGTTACAAATTGGTATCAGAGCATGGTTACAACACTCGGAATGTTTGGGCTCATGGATGAGCACATTAAGAGGCAACATCTTACCTTACTCCCTTTCCTAAAAAGGATGGTTAAGCCCTTATTATAGAAATAATGACAACCTACTGTCGTGTGTGTATGCATTACTGCTATGTGTGTAGGAAATTAAGAAATGTGAATTAAGTGTTGGTTGTGAATGAATATAATGTTGGCTAACAACAAGTGTTTTATTTTCATGCAAGCGGATGATCAACCAAGGGAAACTACAGACCTATAGAATGGTGACGCGCCATGAAGTGGGGGCTGGCTCCCACAATAGAGACGAAGAGTCTGATGAAAGGACGAAGAGTCTGATGAAAGGAGAGCGATAGAGAGCCCTCTCGATCTATATGAGACTATGTGAAGTCTCATGGCCGAACTACAGAGTTGCAAGGCCAACAACGAGAGGTTCATAAAAGAGCAAGAGAAGCAAATGGAAATTAATGCAGTCTTGCTGAAGAGTTTATCTGACATACAAAGATAACTGCAGTATGGACCTAACACCAGTCACGTGGACCAACAACAGGAAAAGAGGAGTCGAATTCCACCTGATATATGAAAACATGGCTACACTGGGTAGAGCACCTCAAGAAAGGTCCACCCCGAAGATAGGGGACAAGCATCGGACGATTCCTCTGGAAAGGAAACTGGCGACTCGGAGGGATCTTCTAGTAGTAGAACTAGTTCACATTCCTGAAGAAAACGGAAGAAACGAAAGCATTCCAAAAGTCATAATCTCAAAGAATTCAAGAAGGCCAAACCACCCTCTTTCGACGGTGAGATAAAGAGGCAAGAGGAAACGGAGGCCTGGCTGCTTGGACTAAAGAAGTATTTCAGAGTCCATGACTTCTCATAAATCTTGAAGGCTCGAGTAGCCACTTTCAACCTGAATGGAAAGGCTTCCATTTGGTGGGAAGACCTTAAGAATGTGAAAGGGATTCATGAAGAAGACCTATATTGGGAATGATTTGAAAAATACTTCAGGAATAAGTATCTGTCAGAAAAGTATTTTGATGAAAAGACTAAAGAATTCTATGAACTCAAGTTGGGGCAACTCACTATAGAGGAATATGTCAACAGATTCCTTGAGTTGTTGAGGTATGCACCCTACATAAAATAAGAAAAGGAAAATGTGCAACGATTCATCAATGGGCTACCTAAGGACTATCATAACAGGATTGAGTTTGATTAGCCAAGGACCCTAGAAGACATTATCCAAAAGGAAAGTTATTGTTACGATGAG
>CBVK0101637179.1:0-11989 GCA_900067695.1 Picea abies
GGCGCATCCTTGGGAGAGGAATTTCTGTGTTGTTTGGTTCATTATCTTGGTATTGTATTGCCTATCTATATTAAGGAAGTTTTGCTAGGTTTTCTTCCCCTTGAGGGTTTCCCAAGATAAATGCTTGTGTACTCTTGTGATTGTGTTTCTCTCAGTGATCCTGTCTATGCTATTATTATTTAGTAACTAGAAAGGTAACCTAATAATAGCTTAAACCTTAACAGGAAGCTAGAGTGGAACCAGCACAAGCGAATCTGGAAGAAGATTATCTGTTAGAGGAGATAGCTGAGAAACAACTCAGTAAGGAGGCTACAGAGTTGGAGTTTGCAGCAAAGTGACTAGCCAGTGCCACAAGAGATGAAAGCAACATGGGAGATCAGGATGTTCTTCCCTTAGAGAAGCATGAGGAGTTGCAACCAAGTAGATTGCATGCAAAATGATAGCCAGGAGAGCAGCTGGAAGAACTCATAGAGGAGATAAGGAGGCTGATGGTGAAGTCAATGGAATAAGTTTCCAGTAGAGGGAAGATGAACAAAAGAGAACATGCACGAGTAGCGAGAATGAAACAAAAACAACAGAAGCACAAAGAAGAGGAGCGAGAGGACAACTCCAAGAGAAGGTTTGGGATCCAGGAGGATTTGAACAATGATGGGAATCTCATGAGGAGGAGCTCATGAATTTTTGTAGTAGTGGAGTATGATGCAGGAGCATCATTCCACCTCAACACGCACCAACTGTCTAGCACATTGGTGTGCATTCAAAGAAGGGAGAGGCGCCAACACTCTCGTTTTTCCCTCATAATTTAAATGTAATTAAGGAAATTGAATGCTGTCAGGCTAGAAGATCCAAGCCATGATTTCACACAAGTTGTATATGAGGTTTCCTTAAGTGGCTGACGGTAGGAAAGATCTAGATCCTATTTAGGCTAGATTCCCACTCATTGTAATCTGCCTCATTAGTTACACATTTTGAATGGTTATTGGACACCACTAGTGTAGCTTGGAGGGAAATATTGTCAAGCCCCTCTTGTATAAATATTTGTAAATTATGTCGAGTAGTTGTTGTTGATAGGTTTCTAAAGACCGATGAAAAATAAATCATTGTAAGCCAAGAGGAGAGTTGAGAGCCGAGACTCAGTTGCAGTCTAGATTCCTACACTGTAATTGGCATTCTCTCATTAATACAAATAACATATTCCATTATTTGTAATTTGCTGTGCGATGGATGTTATTGATGAATTTCATTTGTGTTTATGGTGTGTTTATGATGTAGATGTGTATGTTATATTTCATCTGTAGGGATAAATATATAATTCTCTATCTTTGAGGTTGTTGGATTATTTCTGGGTCCTTTAGGCTAAGTGCAAGGAGTTCACGCCAAAATGTTGAAGCTTTGTGAGCCAATTCAAGGAGTGCATGACTGAAATATCTTGAGTCAATGGAGGATGTGCCAGGAGGGCACACCAAAATAGTTCACATACTCAAAGGAGAGCCTCAAGGTTACTGAATACCTTAGAGGAGAAAATTTGCAGAGAAGGCACATAAGCATAATTACTGAAGATTCTATGCAGCTCTGCTAGGAGGGCATTGAGCAAGTGCAATGTGTGCACAGAGCCAACACGTTCTGGAGTGTTGGAGACAATGAGGAGAACCCTGAAGTTACTGAACACTCTAAGGGAAGAAATATCTAAAGTGTGCATTGAGTGGAAGAAGGAATTACCTTGGTGAACCTGAAGGATTTCAGGAATCTAGAAGTAAGACTTGTGCAAAGGGAGTATGCCAGGCCAACACTTAAAGAATTGTTGCGAGGAGCCACCTGAAGGCTTAATTGAGCACAAGAAGTGCACCTAAGTAAAAGTAAGATCATTCTACAAGCTCGGGAGAAAGAGAATCAAGTTTCCAGGAGGGAACTGGAGGGTCCGTAGAAGGACACAGAAGGGTCGAGAACCTTCAAGTTTGGGAAATCAAAGCTCAGAAGGGATTATCACCGTCATGCACAGAGTTCCTACAAGGAGTGCATAAATTCTGAGAGAAGTCGAAGCCACAGACAAGGAGAAAAGTGATAAGTGTGCTCTGGAGTAAGGACTTACTGAAGTCCCAAAGTCAAGAGAAGTTTCCCATCATCAAGAGAGGATAGGTGGTGAGAGATCAAAAGGTCTAGGAGTTAGAGATCCAAAAGATTTTCTAAGAGAAAATGGAAAACTTCACGAAGTCATGAGGAGCAGAGTGAATCCAGACTACTGGATCTGGAAGGGACACGTGGAAGAGATCCACACATTTTAGAGAAGTGGTGATCTGGAAGAAATCAAAGGAGAACAAAGTGGAAAGACTCCCTAAGGTCGGAGTCCGAAGTAGATCACAGCCGTGGATCTAAGGAAGTGATGAGGACTGTTGATCCTCACATCATTTACATTCGCTGATTTAGAGTTCGAGGAAATAGGAGTTGGTTGTTGTGAAAAGGCTGAAGCCCAAAGCCTGAAACCCAAAGTGCCTTTCAGGGTAGATCCTAGGACACATCCTAAGGTCATGTGATTAAATAGTCCTAGCACAAATAACTAGTGCTGCCGTCAAATTTCTTCGAAGGGGCCAAAAAGAGGGTCGAGGGGTTGATAGGACCTGCACTTTGGGGAAAGAGGGACCTGTGAAAATTGCATTGGGTTCCACAAGGGAAATGAAGAGTCGATCCGACTCATGTGATTGAACAATCCTAGACCAGGAGGTTGAGAAACCCCCAATGGGAGAAGGGGGGGTGTCTGCGCCACATTTCAGTAGAGTGAACATGTGTGGTAAATTATTCATTTTGATGTGGTTGTTCTGGTTCCATGTCAGGTTGATCGTATGGCCTTGAAAGTAGCCTAGGATAATCCTCAACTATGATGTTTCTCAAAGAGTCTACTCGGAGAAGGAGTGGATTGTGAGGGTTTGTCAAAGCTGGGTTTGCAGAAGGGGTAGGACCTTCCTGAACTAGTACTAGAGCTCCCTCAGGATTTTCGATCAAAGGAGTAACAACACTCCCAACGTCCGAATAGTTTTAAACCTCTTCATGGTAAGTGTTTTTAGGTGAGTTAGAAGGTATGGGCTCGTCGCCTTCCGGAGGAAACCCTTGCATCCTACGTGAGATTCGAAGACCTTTATCAAATAAAATACCAATTTTAAGGAAAACTAGGGTGAACAAACAACATTTGCTAAACAAATCTAGAAAACCAACAAGCAAAACAATAACTTGTCTCAATGAACGTACTAGTTGGTGATGAAATCCAATATCATGTGAACAAAGTGAGAAGGGGATAGGATTGAGCGGGTGGATCAGTTATGTTGGTGGCATGCTTAACAAACTTACACCTTGGTGCAAGTTCCCTCATGATTTTACCCATGGATTACCCTCCAAGAAGTCCAAGTGAGTTTGACCAACATATGATCCAAGTACAACAAAGAATTCCCTTCACCGTCACCTCGTATAAATACCCTAAAGATTATGTCCACTAAGGATACCAAATCGGAGTCAACCTCTAGGTAGGTACAGTCGACATTCAGGTCCAAACGTATGGGAAGGATATCAAGTCCAAAATGATTCAAGAGAACTGAGGACAAGTGGATTGGTAAACTCCAGAGGACCCCAAACTAATTCAGAATTCACAAAGCTCTGAGACCAAGTGAAAATAGTTTATTCTCAAGAAGAACCCCCAATATACGATCATTCTTCTATGATTGGTTAAGCCTTAGAGGGATAATATCCATTTCTCTCTCGCATGCAACCTCGTGTTTAACCCCTGTGTGAGAGGGGGATCCCAACTATGCTTATATGAAGGTTGGATTTTCTCTCCCTATCACAAGATTCTGAGTTTGTCTTGAATGTTTTGGAGATTTATTCTTACAACCTATTACAAGGCTCTAGTTCTAGTCTATTGTTGGTGTAAAAATCTAAAAATAAAAGTTTTTAGTTCAATTTTAATTAGCGCTTGTTTTTGTGGCTGTTTTTTATGCAAGGGTGAATGATAGTGAAACTTATGATATTTGAGACTCGACTCCAAAAGAAGGAAAAAATAATGATATGTAAATTTTCTTTTCAATGAACTTCTAGTTACGAGAAGGAGAAGAGTTTCTTTTCTTTTCATCACTAAAAAACACTCAAAAGAAATGAAAAATTTTACGCTATTTTGTTCCCAAACAAGAATTCACACAGTTCCCAAATTTCACAATGAAAAACTTTTCAATATCAAAAAACAATACACATAAATCCTTCTTTGTTTTATTTTTAGATGCAAAATGTGATGTTCGTCTAATGCTTTGTTCTTTCACTTATAATGAAAAATTTCACTACGATGAACGAAAAAAGTATGAAGCAAAAGAGCATACAAACAATGATACTCTCAACGAGAAACAAGAGACTGAAAGAAAAAAAACAAATATCAAACTGCTCAATCAAAGATTAAAAAACACTAAGAAATAAAAAAGTCATACTTTATAGTCTTCAATGATTGAGTAAGAGATCAAATACAAAGAAGTTAATATACCTGTGATCAACAATCTTTCCTGTGACTTCCTCTAATCAATCAGATAATCAAGAAGAGTGGCAAAAAGAAACCAAATCTGAGAGAAAAAGGTCGATTTTTCAATCAAGAAAGAAAACACAAAATCAATAAAGACTAAAAATAATGAAGGACAACAAGTTTATAATCAAACAGGAGCCATGACCAGACAGAAGAAGCTCTGAGTTAGAGAAGAAGATCCAAAGACTAGACCCAACAAACAAGAAACTTGAAATTTTTCTAGAAAGAGGAAATCAATGCTCTGGTAACCAAGAAACTAGAGTGCTACAATGATCCCTAGAAGGCTACTGGGGAGTGCTGATAAAGAAACAACGCCTTGGATTGAACTGCAGTGGAGTGCTAGTTTTGAGGAAAGTTTGAGAAAATCTCAAAAATATCAATAACTCAGGAAAATTTAGTAAGAGGCTTTGTAAGACAACTAGCAAAGACACAGAAGATTAAAACTTTAGACCAAATCAGAAAGTAGGATCTAAGGATAGGAAAAAGTCTCGGATGAACCAAGGGAAGAACAACTGAAAGTTCATCCCCCAGTGAATTTGCCAATTTCTGTTATGGAAATATTCCCATGTGGATAGGTGAACTTTCCCTTGGATTAAAAACCCCTCTACCAAGACAAAAAATTACATTTGGATACTACCATTCCGATAGATTCATTTTGTCCATTGAAAAAGAGAGAAGGAGGGGAAGTATTATGTACCTCGTTTATGAAGCTTTTCCAAGCTACTCCAATCCGTGAGTTCCAATCAATACCTACAATGGACAACAAGAAACAAACGACTATATGCTACTCTAATGGATTAGACAAAATCAATTTATCTATGTAGATTAAGACAACCATAGACAAGAACATGTAAACACATACTTGAAGGAAATAGGCCAAGTATATTAATGATAACTTCAAAAGGAAACTTACAAACCATGAATGATGCCATATGCAACTCCTTCAAAAAATACACAATGGAGCTACGAGATGAAAAACATAGCCATGGACCAATACAATGTGCATCTATGTGATAGTATATATATCAGTATGCTCAAATGATCTCCATTGCAACCTGGGTAAAGTAGATAACATAGTGAATGCCTAAACCAGGGTATTCATCCCAATCTTGATGTGGTACGAATCTAGCCATGTGAATAGATGATTTGATGTCAAACATTTAGTTGAGGATATGTCTCCAATAGTTGTGATATCTTCCTTAGATGCATCCCTTGAGTTAGATTCGAGCCAAACTAATCCAATCCATCCATAGATGTCTTTAGAGGAAAGTGGGATTTACTCCAAGATTTCTTTAACCAACTCAGTGCTCCCTTAAAGTGGACAACAAAGCTCTGCAACACTCCTTCTGAGATGGAAAAAGAGTGCTAGTGCATCCTATGTATGAGCAGGGGAGCGCTAATCTTCTAAAATGTCACCAAGATGAGTAATTCCCTAGGGAAAACTCTTGTTCCGACTATTAGATGATGGAGCTTCTTCTTATAACATGTTTTAGGGGTTTTAGCAAGTGTTTTTATGGTGTTATTAGAGATGTGAAACTTAGGAAAAGTGAATGCGATACTTACGTCACTTGCGACAATAAAAGTGCGATACTTGCAACACTTATGACACTTGTGACAATGAAAGTGCGACACTTACGACACTGTCGAAGTGAGGAATTTTGATGTGTAACATGTACCTTCTCCATCGAGTAGGGTTTCAACACAATCACCTCCAATGAACCTTCACCACCGATTAGGATTTACACATAGTCTTCGTTGTCTCCAAGTGTTTGCAATTGACTCTTCTACCAAAAAACTAGTCTGCTACCTCTACCAGAGAACCTTCACCACCGATTAGGATTTACACATAGTCTTCGTTGTCTCCAAGTGTTTGCAATTGACTCTTCTACCAAAAAACTAGTCTGCTACCTCTACCAGAGAAACACCTCCATGTGGCTCAACCTATTCTTCTTTTCCTCTCATGGATCAAAACACACGACCCATGATTCCAATTCTATGCATGGACAGACATGCTCGGTCTCTGCTGTTCATCAACTATGGTTTCTACCAAAATCACGATCTTCGTAGCCTCTTTCCAACAATCGTGACCTCCGTGGCCTCTTTCCACCAAATTGATCCTTTGTGAGGTAGAAAAACCCTTTTTCTCCTCTACACATGAGTGACCTTTCTCTGCCAATGATTGACCTTATTTATTCTCTATGCACAACCATCAACTCATCCCTCGACCCTCGACTCTTCTCCAATCTATCACACAACCATGCAAATTCGACGTGCTTCCTTCCTTCGCTCTGATGCCACTTGTTGATTTTGAAAGAGGATTATATATAAAGTGCAACACAATAAATTAATGAGAAATAATAAAATAGCAAGCTCATTCATAAGACACATATTTATGTGGTAAAACCTTGGCACTTCGTCAAGGAAGCATCCACAGGGAAATATATTAGTATCTTATTATTCAATAGGCTTCAAACTTACAAATTCCTCTCGGGGTTTCATAGATATACAATAGGTTATATCGTTACATCAGAGAAATAATTCCCTCTGTTACATCGGTTCACGAATTACCTTTGTTATATAAAACACCAAATATTTACTATAAGTAAATTTGGATTTTTACTGTAGCTTCTTTTAATAGAGCCCAATTATTGTATGTCACTCTTTAGGAAGTGCTGAGTGATGAATCACATAATTGATTTGACATTTATGATTACCTACTCTTCAATGGGGTAGTACATGTTTACAGTGATTAGGACAAATGGAGTAATTTTTTTATGCTATGCAGAGTTTGCAAGTCTTAGCTTCCAAGAGAATTAATATTGAGTTATTTAATTTAGATTTTTAATGTAATCTCCGGTATTGTAATTGATTTTTTTTGCTATGTAAATTGAATTGGCATTTTGAACTTTTTGCTTGATCCCAATTATTGTGTCATTGTTGAAGAAGAACTAAGTAATTAGTTTCAAAGAATTGATTTAACATTTATGAATGGCTACTTTTGAATGGAGTAGTATACGTTTACAATGATTAGGAAAAATGGGGTAATTCTTTTTTGGAATGCAGAGTTTGAAACATTGTTTCAATTCCTAGGAGAATTAATATAGGGTCGGGTAATTTATATTTTAAATATAATATAGGGTATTTTCAATAAGTGGGTTTGTGGTATGCTCTTTTTTTTTTGGCTAAATTTTTTATGAGTGAAAATAAATATTACAAATTAATGTTAATTAATTATTTACGTGGTGTTTCACTAACACCGAACTATCATAATAAAATAGACAAATATAAACAAACACATATTATATTGTATTACTTGGAAGATGTTGGTAACTTGAGAATGTTTGTAATAAAGCATCAAAGCATTGTTTTTTTTGTAATAAAAGGAGTTTCTATTTATTTGGAATGGATCACACCTAGACTTTCTATGGCACAAGTGTTGGAAATATTTCTATTTTCGATTCACTAGTTTAGTGGTAGTTAACTGGAGATATTTCTATTTTAAACTTTCTATTTTAGATCATCACTATTATGCATGCATTTCTAAGAAAAATCTCACTGTTTGTTCGTTTTACTTAATTATGGAATGTTCTTTCCTATATGAGTGTATATCACTCACTCATTTTCATTGTATTCATATTGATTAGCTCATTGGAGTAGTGTGAATATATTTTCTCATTCTTCCACATTGAATCCCTCATCCTTTTCTTGATAACATTTGTTTGTATTTTCTTTAGCTAGGTCTGCTGTGTAGGTTTCCATGAAACATTGACATGGTATCAGATCCGAGTTGCTTGGAGAAAACTAGATGTTGGTCCTAAGGTATGCACTTGACTGCTAAAGGGAAAATATAGGCCACCTCAAGTTTGTAATGATTGGTTTTTTACAAGTAGGTTTTGTTGGTAAGATTAAGGACAAGTTTTCAAAGATGGTGCTCTGGTAGGACATACCACACAATATAAAAGTAGGTTCTCCTTTGCTAATGGTATGGGTATTAAATGAAAATTGGGGGTATGAAAAAAACCAACACATACAATAAAAACACACAATGCAATGAATCACTTTTTGTGTGAAAACTAAGACTTAAAATAATATCTCAAGAGTTAAACAAACATCTAGATTCAAATCATTCAACATGTTGCAAAAATAGTGGATCTTTCGCTGAACAATAGCTATATGACAGGTTGCATAATCAACAAAAGATAAACTAAATCAATAGCTAAAAGAATAAGGAAATGTACATCGCACACATCACAAAATATGCATTCAAGATAATAATCAACACGTAAGGATTTGAGTAAGAGAACACAACTGTCATCAACATCTATTCACTAGGTAGAAAAATTTACAATTAACTGAGTAGGTCCAATTCCTCTGATGCTTCTACTTTCCTTCCAAAACTCCCAAACCCTAAAACATACAAAGACTACATATTTAACAAAGTTGTAGAAGTTCTCTCCCATCCGAGAGATGGGACCTAACTATGGATAACTAATTGTAGAACAAATCATTAACTTAACTAAAACATTTGCATGGAGTACAACATGTATACTTCACATCGAACTTAATCAACAAGAGTGGTTCTTATCACACATAAAAGACCACTCATTTATTTAATCTAACAAAATCCTTGAATTGATCAACTAAAAATTGCTATTGTCTCCGAGACTGAACTGATGCATGCACTGGATGAACTGTAATTGGAAGAAAAACTAGAAGTGACAGAACAAGGTTCTATGTCGAGTCCTGGCATGCCTGCATGATGTTTGATGATTCTGGAGGGTAACTGACTGCATGGGAAAATATTTACTTGATCTTCTTATTCAATGAATTTCCGGAGCATTCTGTAACTGAGACTGGGACATAACTCTCTGTTTGTAACAGAGCCTTGGCCGTTAAGTGCACTTCGTTTCAACTCGTCAGCTGCCATCTATACTTTCGGAAAGATTTGCTAGAAAGGTCGTCGACCCAAAGGTCGTGGAGGGAGACATGGAGTCAAGAGTCCAATCAGAGATGATATAAGTGGATGTGGACTACGTGGATGGAGATGACGTGGAGAGATGAATCATGAACGTGAGTGGAGGTGATGTGGAATGACATGCGTGTGGGAGTAGTGAGTGGAAGTGAGTGGAGGACATATGGTGCGTGATGAGAGGGGCGGTATTGGGGGGAAGTCTGGCAGGATTCCGGAGGGAGGGGGGTACATGGTAAGTGGATTAGAGAGGGGGGGGTTTCAAAATAATGAGGAGGAACCGTTAGATGGGCCCGAGCACGAGGAAACCACTTTTTTGGACCCCCCCCTTACCGTTAAAGGTAGAAAGGTCGGGGGATATTAGAAAGCATGTGAGTACCATCAATCTAGGAGATGGGGATGCCATCGATGGGGATGTGTGCAAGAGTTAGGATCCCTATGACAAAAAATCACGTCTTTCACGCTTTTTAACCCCGAATGCCATGGGAACTGTCGATCTTATGTTAATGCTAGATCTTTACTATCCATTGAGTCATCCCATCCTCCTGCATGTATTTAGAGTCTAACATGGTCTGCTATGATTCACTACTAGCTTCTGTGGAAGCTTACTGAGCTTTCATTGGATTTATCAGACATGGATATCTCCTAGATAGAGAAAAACTTGGTGGAACTGCATATATCCATTAGTGGAAAAATGATGACACACATTCGAAACTCAAACCAGACATGTGATCCCTTTCAAGAAAGAAAAAAGATGGTGTAAAATAAGAAAAGACAAGAAAGGGCCATGAAGATGAATGATTAAGCAATGGGGAATGAGCTAAGAAAGAAACCACAAAAATCATAATGGATGGATGTATAGGGAAAATGAGGGAAAAGGGAAGGGGTGCAGACCTAGGCTACAACATTGCCTCCAAGTGGGGATGGCTCGTCCTTGTGAGGTGCTAAGAACTGTAGATCAATGCCTTGGGATTAAATAACTATTCTTAACTTCCATCACTTACCTCTATTTCTTCTTGCCATCCCTCTGCATCTGCTACTGTCTCTCAACCATGCATCTTATTGATTTAAAAAACTACAACTACACCCCAATGCCTTTGTTGGGGTATGGAATCTTTATTCGCACACAACTAAGTAATCAAAAAAATAAATAAAAGGAAAACATCTATGGCACAAGAGGGAATTCCCCCCATCTTTAAACAAAATAGTGTTTCAGGAATCACCCATTTACTAGGCCTCTGAAGATCTCCGTATCATCTAAATTGTGCAGGATAAATGTGTTATTGTCCATAACCTCAACCACCTTAAAAGGGCCAAACCAGAGGTTGTCAAAATTACCATTCTTGGACTTGTCATCCCTTCTGACATCCCACCTTAAGAATAGGTCACCTTCTTGAAAGATATCCTTCTTGGTTTTTTGTCAAAGGATGATTTGATCTTGCTATGGTATTCTTCGGTCTTATGATCCAATGCATCTATCTTTTGTTGAACCTCTATAATCTAGAAGATTCTCCTTTGGATGCCATTTGGCTCCTCAATCTCTTCTTGTAATAATTTTAGGACTGGTATACCAAGATGTGTGGGAAAAACAACGTCTACGTCATAAACAAGATGAAAGGGAGAGGTCCCCAAAGACTTCTTGGCGCTGATTCTGTTGGCCCTCAAAGCATACTTGAGTTTAGAGTCCTAGGATTTCTTGTTTTCAGTTAACAACTTCTTGATAATCCTAATGAGAGTTTTGTTTTGTGACTCTGCAAAACCATTCCCTTGAGGCTAATATGGCATGGAATATGTCAAGGAAATGTATTGAATGCCACATAAGTCGATCATGGATTTAGAATTGAATTCTTGGGTTTTGTTTGTTATAATCTTGTTGGGGCAGCCGAATCTGGAAAAAATATTAGTTTCCAGAAAATTCATGATCACCTTGTCAGTGGCATTCCTGGTGGGCATAGCCTCGATCCACTTGGTGAAATATTTAGTGGTAGTGAGAATCCACTTGTGTTTCCCATTGGGGGGTGGATTTATCTTGCCTATGAAGTCTAACCCCCATTACTGAAATGGGCCACTAGCAATGATATGTTTTAGGGGTAGTGATAACAACTTTTTTTTTCCTACAAATTTATGAAATTCATTGCAGGCCCTAACAATGGTAAATATATTAGAGAAAAGGGTGGGCCAGTAGTACCCCGCCCTTAGGATCTTGACATCTATGGCCTTCCAGTGTTGGTGTCCTCCACATACTCCTCTATGAATTTCTATCGTGAATAGTTTTTATTCATTTTCATCAAGGCATTTTAACAGGATGTCAGCCGGATCCCTCCAATACAAGCTCTAGTTTGATATGAAAAATTTGATATCCTTCAATTTGAGAGACCTCACATTTGTATTCTTGACATCTGGTGGACATTCCAAATGCTGCAGAAAATAAATGATGTTTTTATACCAAGGTGAAGAGGAGTAGTTTTCAA
>CBVK0101637228.1:0-17348 GCA_900067695.1 Picea abies
TGCTACGGGTCTTTCTTCAAGGGTTGACATCAATGACAACTAACCTTAATTAACAAGAGGCACCTTCCTATTATTGCAGGGAGGTTTATCGAAAACCATAAACCACCTATCCATCCAATTACTCTTAAATTGTTGATAGGTGCATGATCCATACACATGCATCTCTTTGAGACTGGTGGTTGTAGTCTGATTCGAGGATCAATGAACAATGACATCAATTCTTGTTTTGTAATGTTCATCTTTCACTTGGTTTTTATCTAGGCCATTCCTATAATATTCAAACATCCTATCCCTGTAATTAGAAATATTGGTTAATTTCCCTTGGGCACTTGCAATAGACGATACAATGGTGTCCAAGGAAGTAGCTAATGACAATCGGGTGGGCTCTTTAGTACTCTGTAAGTGTTTGACAATAGATCTAAGACTCCTCAACCCTTCATCAATTTATGTGTTTACATTTCTTGGTTGTGGGTTAGGGTTTGGTGTGCTTTCCTGTGGTGGTGTCAGGTTTTGGTTATCTTCATGTTCCATATTAATTATGTGTGTTGCAATTTAATAATACAATTTATACAAATAAGGTTCATTTTTTAAGCATTTAAATACTTAAGGAAACTAAAAAACATGAAATTACATGCGAATAAATGCTTCTAATACCTTGAAGACGACGTTAGGATCGTGTGGACACCTTGTCAACAAATCCTAGGGATTCAATTTGCTCAATAAATCCTCAAATGCATCACACGATAGGTATAATGAGGAAATAAACCAACCACAAGCCCTTTTATTCGAGCCCAATAGGAATATGCACACATTCCTAGAGGGAGTGCACGTTCTTAACACTTTCTTAAGAACTCCCGCATGCTCTCACCGAGGAGATGAGTTGACATACTTGGTGGCGGTTCGGGGTTTGCCGAGCCTGTCTCACCAGGAGCACATGTGTGTTCTTAGGAACACACATGCATTCCTACGTGAGCGTGTTCGTGCTTAACCTGTTGCCACTTTTTTTTTGACCAACTTATTGTGGATTCCCATAGGGGAGAACTTAATAAAGTTTTTCTTTATTTCTTTTCCCATCCCCACACGATGAGGGTCGGTGATAAATGTTTTCCCTATTTCTTTGCTTAGCTCCATCCTCCCTAATATTTCTTTTCTTATTTTCTTCCTCCACCTGCACTACATGATAAAGGTTTTTCTAGTTCTGCCCCCAATGCCACCCTCCTCTTCATAATGAGGAGAGTGGAGAAATAGCAAAAAAATTAATAAATTTTTCCCCTATTTCTCTCCCCAACCCTACCCTCATTATGATGAGGGAGGAGAAATATGAATATTTTTTTCCCTAGTTTTTCCTCCACCCCTACATACAAAGTTTTTTTTCCTATTTCTTCCCCACCTCCATCCTTATTAAGTTTTCCCTATTTTTCTGCCCACTCCCACTCCCACCCTCATCATGGCTCACCCCCACCCTCATCAGGGTGGGGATAAGGGATGAAATCGGGAAAAACTTTACTATGAAGGTGAAGGTGGAGGAAGAAACAGGGAAAACCTTTATTATGTGAGGGTTGTGATAGGGGTTGGAGGATAAATAGTAAAAACTGTTTTATTTTGTATTTCTCCCCCAACCCCATAATTTTTTCCCCGTTTCTTCCTCCACCTTCTCATAATAAAGTTCTTCCGGATTTCTCTCTCAACAATCATCTTCATCATAGGGAAAAACTTTATAAATATTTTCCCTATTTCTTCCTCCACTCTAGTGTTTTGGTCATTTTCCCCAACTCCCACCTTAATCATAAGAGTAAAACCAACACAATTTTTTTCCTATTTCTTCCCATTGAAAAACAAAGATTTTTTTTTTTTCCATCTTTCTTCTCATTCCCATGATAAAGTTTTTCCTTATTTCACCTCATTCCATTCTCATCCTAAAAATAAAAATAATGAAAAAAATTATTATTTTTATTTTTATTTTTTATATATAAAATAAAAGTGAAGGGAAAAATATAAAAAATACTTTAGACACTAAGCTCTATATTAATGATTATAGACATAAATTGTAATGTAAATTATGGTTAGGACATAAATAACAATGTAAATATTGAAATGACCTCAACATCACCATAAGGACTTCTTAGTGTGTACACCTACCTTCCTCTTGTTCTATCTCTCAACTTGTGTCACTTACATTATATAAAATTGTGGAGAAGATGTTTTACTTTTCATGTGGGGTCTATTGGAGTTTTACCAATCACTTTTACTTAAATGTATCACATACATTATATAAATTGGGGTCTATTGGAGTATATCAACCACTTTTCTTAAATGTGGTGTTTGCTAGTTGACCATAACAGAAGTGGGGGAGTAGTTGAAAATGGTTGACTACACTTGATCATGATTGACTATGGTTGACCATGGTTTTGTAAGGTTGATGGTGATAGACTATGGTTTTCCACCTTTTAAAACTAATGGCATAGATAGAAGTATATCAACTACTTTAGCTTTAACTTAAATGTGGTTGTTGCTAGTTGAAAGCAGAAGTGAGTGGGAGGACTAGTTGACAATGGTTGACTATAGTTGACAATGGTTGACTATAGTTGTGTATGGTTGATGATGGTAGACTATGATTGACCAATAATAACTATAGTTAACTTTGTTTAAGTTTGATTGACCATATTTGAATATAATTGACTATGGTAAATCATGATTCCCCTTTCTCACTAGTCCTTTCACAAATGACCACAGATTTATCACCACCCAAACACTACACAGGTACTCCGCAGATAACTCGTGTGTCATTATCTGATAATTCCCGGCCACTAACCGTACAACAATGGCTATCAAGTTTATAAATAACACTATCGTCGGTGGGACGAATAATGAAGATGAATCAAACCTAAAATCCCCCTTTCCACTCTCATCCTCGTCCGCAGATCCCTTGGGGGTCACCACGAAAACTGTTTCAGATATTCCTGTTAATTTCTTCAGAACCTCGAACGTTCCAAATAACCATGAAGATAAGCACACGATCAGCCACATCTTTTGGTTATTCCACCATTCTTCAGTAGAACCACCCACGCCAAGAAATTCCCACAGCTTGAATCCATAGCTGGAAACGAACAGTGCAACTGCAATTGCAAAAGGAGGCTTCGAAATCTACAAGTTGATCAATAATTCATGCCGTCAGGGTCATATAAATTGGTAAGAAATGAACTCATGTATTGTGTTTAGTTAGTTGAATTCAGTGGCGAAGCTTACCCCAGGCAAGAATGATTTGCCACTAAACAAACAGAAAGCTGGCAAGAGTGCATAGCATAACGTTGCCACTGACCAGATTCCCCGCAGATTGAAATAAGCATACATCATCCTCTGGCGTACCATAATTTTTCTGTGAACGCCAAGGAACGGGCATAATTTACTTACGAACATTTCAAGCAGCCCAGTGGCCCATCTCTTCCGCTGGATAAGGATGTCTCGACTGTCTGTTGGTGCAAAGGCCATGAAGGCTGCGTTCTCAGGTGTGCAAAATACAGAATGCCAACCCAGGCAATGGATTTTGAACCCAGTAATAACATCCTCATTTGTGGATCCGTATATCCATCCCAGCTGCAATGGAGAGTATACAAATCAGTTGATTCTTCTTCTGCAATCTTGTGAATTGTTTGTGCAAGATATGATACAGTAAGAAGAAAATTAGAAAAGTAGGTGGAGCCTTCAAAGTGTTTGACGAGGTTAATCCATACAATGCCATACATCACATCTACTGGAATCGATTGAGGATCGATACAGAACAGAAACTAGCATAGATTTTAACCATAAATTTATTGAAGCCCAAAAGAGATTAAAAGATGACAAGTTTGAAGAAAATTAGAGAAGGTAATTGGGTTCTACAGCTTTCAAAATATTGGGTGAGATTGATCCATGCAATACACGATTAAAGCCAATAGGGATCAGAAAAAATCCGTTGACTGGATCTATTAAAGCCCAAAGGAATTCATAAGATGCCAAGTTTGAATCTTTTACTTTTACCGGTCCCCATCCTATTTCCTCTCTCAATTCAGGTCTTAATGTCTACACACTCTGCAATGAATTATCTTAACGGTGAGTTGTCAGAGTTGCATTTGACAGGGATGATCTATCAATTCTCAATCTTAAATGGTTTGTATTAATATTTAAAATATTTTGATATTAAAATTTTAAAATATTTATAATATATTTATTTTAGTTTTCAAAATACTCATAATATACTGGAATTTAATGGTTTCTTAAATCATAATTTAAGAAGAGAGTTGGAAATTCTGGAATTTAAACGTTTGAACTGGAAATATTATATTTAGATTTTATAAATTATAAATTAAATCAAAAGCCCTAAACCTAACTTCCAAACCAAAATTTTATCCTCTAGATAAAATGTCACTAAATAGTATAGTTTATGTTACATTTAAATCATATTTAATATTTAATATATACAATTTACCAGTTCCACGGCCACACAGGAGCCACAAGCCATAAAATCTATCTGATTTCTATTAATGCAAAGCGATTTGAACAAACACGAAGGAGGACCAGAATTTCTAGTACAGCTGGGCCTCACTAGAGTTTCTAGTACAGCTGGGCTTCAAAGACAATTAAACCTTTGCAAATCTAAACGTGAACAACCTACCAAGTCCAACTTCAAATGCCAGGCCCTCTTTACCAAGTCCAACTTCAAATTTAGATTATATTAATGGTCCTCTTTACCGAGTCCAACTTCAAATGAGACTATATTAATGACCTTTTTTTATGAGTGAAAAGGGTTTTAATAATGGGATGGATTTGATAAGGTTTTTAAGTAATTTTTAATGATTTAGTTTATTATTAATTTTTTTTTGTGTGTAATTGGTATAATTAACAATTAGTTTAACATCACATAGGGTTAGATAGTTTGGCACGTATTAGTGACATTTGTTTTGTTATCTAATTGCTACTATTATAACTTTTAGGTGTGCTTACTGGACACACAAAGTAAGTTAGGGTTTAGAATTAGTGACTTCATATAAGAGAGTGCCTTAAGAGTGCACTCCATCATCTAATGCCCTACACCTTTAGGGTTTACTCCATTCTATTCTTATCAACAAACATTTTTGTCATTTTTATAAATGATTAAACTTTCAAGTGAGCACACCTTGATGGCAAATGCATATCCTTAATGAAGAGACATTATCCAAAGGAGGATCCCACCCTCCCCACCTTCTCAAAGGCTTTTTTTGATAAGCTCTTGAGCCTAAATGAAATGGTGATCATCCATGAAAGGCATGTGGTATAAAAGACCCCTTGCAAATCAAAAGAGCAGAGCTGAAATGTACCTTATGCACAATTTTTAATCCACACACCCCACTAACAATAAAAAATTAATTAAAAACCTAAACTCAAAACAACAGTAAAAAAATTCTAAAAATCCATCATTATTATACTGTGCAACTCACATGTTTTGAATGTAAATTTATTAAATAAATAAATATTTTGTATTTTAATTTTTTCAAATCTGTCATTAATACAATTTTGTCATTATCATCAAATTTTTAATATTAAACCTGTCTTAAAATTAATCTTAATTTTATAATGTTAATTATTATCAAAATAGTTTTTACTATTCTTCTTATTAACTTTAAAAAAATACTTTTTTTTCATACATTATTTTGATTTACAGTTTGATGAAAAGAAATGGAATCTTTAGTACATGGAATCTTTAAAACTGTTAGTACAGGACCTTGCCCGACCAATATTTTGATGTATAGTGAGATGTGTCACGTGAGTCATCTAACTTTTAAAATAGTTTAAAAAAAATGAAATCTCAAACTTTTAATACATGACTTTTAAAATAGTATAAAAAAAATGAAATCTCTGTCTTAAAATCAATCTTAATTTTATAATGTTAATTATTATCAAAATGATTTTTATTATTTTTACTAGATTTAATAAAATATTAATTTTTCATACCACTATTTTGATTTATAGTGAGATGTGTCACGTGACTTACCAAACTTTTAAAACATTTTATATTTTGATTTATAGTGAAATGTGTCACGTGACTCGCCTAACTTTTAAAACTTTTTATATTTTGATTTATAGTGAAATGTGTCACGTGACCCGCCTAACTTTTAAAACTTAAAAAGAAATGGAATCTTTAAAACTGTTAGTACAGTACCTTGCCGGACCATTATTGTGAGATGTGTCACGTGACTCATCTAATTTTTGATACAGTTAAAAAAAAAATGAAATCTCAAAGTTTTAGTACACGACTTTTAAAATAGTTAAAAAAAACATGAAATCTCTAAAGGGACCATTATTTTGCGGTGGCCAATATTCAGTTTGCTAAGCTGATGCTGTTATAGGTAGATTATAAATTATCGGATCTAAATTGCTTTTAAATCCAACAATCTATAATCCTAATTCACCTGCTGCTTACCAAGCTGAATATTCACCCTATTTTAATGTATAGATGAGATGTGTGTATAGATAGATAGTATATGATACAATGAAATAGATACTATAGAGGATGTGCATTCATTAACATATGAGTGGAAATGAGATTGTGGATATCATTAATTTTGATATGTATTTAATCTATATAATACTAGCACAGTTGCTAATTCGCGGTTGGTGAATGTAGAAAGGAGGCTGGAATATCTGTGTGAATATCTGAAACTCTTTAATATTTGTGTGAATATCTTAATATTTTTTAATCAGGTAGATGTGGCAATAAGTTAGTGAACACAGTAATTTTTAAATACAGGTAAATGTAAAAAAGTAAACATATAAACGGATATCTTTAAAAAGTTAATGGATGAAATCAAAGCCAATTATTTATTGTGACGACTAAGAATATTCTAGGCATATTTAATCTCGTCCATAAAAAAGGTATTAAGAACTAAAACCCTATTAAATGTGCCCATTGTCAATAGATGTACGCCTTTCGACCTAATCAAGAGCAATGTACGCCTTTCGACCTAATCAAGAGCAGATGGCATATTGCATTTCATAAAAATATGTATTTTGGTGGATATATATATATAGTATTAGGGCTTAATCTACTTTGAACCAGATTGATATCTCTCAATGCCACCGGTTCAAGAAAAGCGAGGGATTAGACGACCCACCTCTTTACCCCACGCAGTGTTTGTTTCGTATCTGCAGCTAGCAACATTCAAGGCTTCATCTATAGCCGATGAAGGAGAAGAACGGATAACATATTGATCGGCGTCTGTCATAACCGTCTGAGCAGATGCTGAAAGGACAGAGGACTGACCAAATAAACTTCCGAGAGCCTCGGACGACGGGGAAGATGTTTTTAAATGGTGAAACACTGCCCAAAAGCCAAAAGAAAAATAGAAGCATATATCACTCCAAGTAGACAGTTCGGATCCTAATCAATACCAGCAAAAGATCAAAGTTTAAGCATATATCACTCCAAGTAAAGGATCAAAGTTTTCATTTCAATCTATCAAAAACCGAAAAAAAAATAGAAGCATATATCACTCCAAGTAAAGGATCAAAAATTTCATTTCAATATCAAGAATGATTGGAGCATGGCCATTATAATACACAAAATATCTCAGCCTGATAGGAACAGCGCATCAAGGTTACCGAGCTAAGAATTTACTTTTTCCACAGCTATCGAAATCTTCTTTGTTGTTGCATTTATCTGCAGCTGGTGGTACCCCATATAACGCTTTTCGTCTATGGAAGCAGCCTGTTCCACCATAGACGGGACCTTGGAGTCCATTCATGCCTCTGAATACTATCTGTATACAGAATACTCATCTTCACATGACATACACTAACATAGATCCCTTAATTCATTGATTCTATTTCGATTAATCTGGGTCCTTGAGAGATCCAGGATCCACACGAGGGATGTAAAACATCCATCTTCTCTCGACCCAAAAACTGGATTTACTGATAAACATTCAAGATCAATAAAAATTGTGGATGAACTGATACTTACCCTAAAAGATATATTATCGCTGAATCCTTGATAGAATAATTGTGGAAATTGTGCAAAACCGCACTCTTTTTCGGACTTACAGTCGAGAAAAAAACACATAGCGTGTTGTATAGCTTTGGAATTGTTCACAAACATATCGCAGTCTAGATTGAGTATGAACGGTGCGTTTGTCATCACTCCAGACACTCTTGCCTGAAAGAAGAAGTATCAATGGCAATATAAATATAGATTCAATTCAATGAAGTATCAATGGTATTATAAGTATAGATTCAATTCAAATCTTATTGATCAAAATAGCTATTCTTTACAGAAGGTTCATAGGAAGTTTACAGGACTAAAAAGGAATTGGGTTATTTAAAATCTCTCAGAAATAGAATTACCATAACATTCATTGCTCCAGCTTTGTAACGGTGATGGACCTCGGGGCGTTTTTCTCTGGCAACATACACCAGGTGAGGTAGAATTCCGCCTTCATCTCTATTGTTTTCATGGATAACCTGTATATTAATATGACATTCTCTAAAATGAGGATAAACAGGGTACAAGCATTAATAGTTTGTGTGTATAAAAATGAGAATTCTTTTATAATAGGAAGATGTGATATTGTAAATTTGAGGAAAAAATTATAATGGAAGGGATTTATTAGATTCTTCAGTTTTAATAGATCCTGATGTAAACTGGAGATTGTAATAAGATTTTATTGGTATAATTTTTTTTTTTTTTTAATTTCAAATTTTAAACATTTATAGATTTGTATTTTTTTAAATCTTTCCGAATGATTGATATTCTCAATACTTCATAAATTCAAACTTAAAATGAATGTTTCTTACAGTAAGTTTCATCACCTTCACAATACTAAAGTGGTTGCGAACGTCTGAGCTTCTATGAGCGAAATCGTCAACACCATTTTGACATATTGAATCTAATACGACTTCACCGTGCATCTCCAATAATTTCATAATCCTCGTCTTCAGATCTTCATATTCATCCTACATAACTTTAAAAAAATGTTAAACATTTCATTATTTAGTAGACAAATTAACATTCTGCTCTATCCAATAGATTCACATACCTTCATCTCCTGCCATTCTCGGAGAAAGTTCGGATCGGAACTCTTGGTATGTTGAGTACTTTGTTTGGAGAAATACATAAAAGGAGCCCTTGTCTCTATATCGAACCTCCTGCAAAAAGGCACCCATTTTTTGGCAAATCTGAAAGTTTCTACCAGAGAGTAGAAAGTGATGGGAGAAGCAGCGTCGTCTGAGACATAGCATGAGAATTTTTCGATTGGATAATCGATTGCAAGTACCGAAAGAACGGTGTTGGCGGTGATTATAGCAGGCTCCTTGAAAGGATCTGCTGTAGTGATAATAATGTCCACAGGAGGAAGCTTTGAAGCAGATTCTCCACTATATCTGGAACATTAAGAAAGCATCAAAAACTTCTACTATATGTACACAAACCATATCACACTATAAATAAAAGAAATCTTCAATATGCAATGAGTATAGTACAAAGGGCTGATGGTATTCACCTGCATGCAAGTCTATCCGGGTAAGTTGTATATTCAACGAACAACCATCTCATGTTACAATAAAGAATCCATTGGAAAGCAAACCAAAGCTCGCAGACAAAGGCCAGAATCCAAACCCCATAAGATTCATCCAGAGGATTTAATAGACGATAGCCCAAGAAGGATAGCATAAGAACCAAGTGAAGGCAAGCATAAGCTCGATATAGTTTAGGCTTCTCTACAGTTTTTTCATATAGAGGAGGAAGATTAGTTACATTCATTCGGTTCTCCATCCTAAGCCGATCTTAAAGTGTTACAGACACCAGCCAGCCAATATATGGAAATATATTTGCATACATTGAAAAGATAGATTTTCCTCTTGACATCATTGAGTCATAACCTAAAATCCACTTCGGACCATTCGGTTTTCCATTCTAATAACTAAACTGCCGACCCTAAACTGACAGACAGCAGCCAGCCAATGTATGGAAATATATGCAAATAGATTGAAAAGATAAATTTTCCTCTGGACATCATTGAGTCATAACCTAAAATCCACTTTGGACCACTCTAGAATTCTTCTAACCTGTCGATATTGGATCATCCCGTCTGTTTCCGTACTCGTTATGTGTCTGAAATTCACTTCGCGGAGAAGAATGGGTAGCAGAGAGCCGAGAGGATCCGGAAGTGTATCTGAAATTTACTTTGTGGAGGAGAATGGGTAGCAGAGAGCCGAGAGGATATGGAAGTGAATTACTGGAGAGGAAATGAGAACTGTTACAAGGACTACGTGGGAAAATACCATAGAAAGATTGAATTGTAACCACGAGAAAGTCGTTGACTGGTTGTTGGATATATTTTTAAGTTAATATTATTTATAATTTTCGACTGGTTGTTGGATATATATTTTTAGTTTACTATTATTTATATTAAAAAACATAAGGATAATAATTATGATGCAGTTGTCCATGGATGGTTTTGATGGGAGAAAAATATAAAAAACTTTACAGTGTTTAAACAATTAAAAATTAAATCGATAATCTTAATGTTATATTTTTAAATAAACTTTTTTTACAAATATTTATAAATCCTCAACTAATTAATTATGTTAATTGCTATACGCATGCTATTTAAAATACGTTCAATATGGTCTTTGATTACAAATTGTACCATTCCCCGATGCCTGGTTGTTCAAGAGTAAAATACATTCTTTAGAATACACCATTTTCTAATTTAATATTTGCTTATATTATAAAATATATATATAAGAATACTATAAAACATTTCTGAGTCCTCGGAGTCTACCTAAAGGACAAGTTCCAAAAGTTACATTGTCGGTTGTTATATTCATACTATTTAAGATATGTTTAATATGGTTAATTATTATACATATATAATTTGATATGAAATTTATTATTTTTATAGAAAGAGTTGTATGAAAATGTTATTTAATTTGATATGAAATTTATTATTTTTATATAAAGAGTTGTATGAAATTGTTATTGTTAAGTTTAGAAATATTAAGGATTGATTGGAAAACAATAATTGCAATATAGGAGTTAATAAGGTTATCTCTCATTGAGCTACCTTTTTTGGGAGATACATTGACAAGTTAGAGGGTTTTTTGGAATAAGTAGATTGTGTCAACTTGACTCTGGGTATAGTGATCATCTTTCTTCTTTACACATATGATAATGTTCTTATGATGAGGAGTCCTCATGACCTTGACAAGCAACTAAAGATCCTCAATGATTTCTACTCAGTATGGGTATGACGTTTTACTTTTTACACTGACAAAACAAAGGTTATGATAATTAAATCCAATAAAATCACTTACACTAATTTAGTGTATGACAACAACTTGGAGGAAATGATTTCATACAAATATATTGGAATCAATCTTCATCACAAGCTTAACCAAAAATATATCATTGAGAAAAGGGTAAATGGATGGTGGAAAGTTTATTATGGGATTGAAAAAAATTCAACATACCTTGAGCTATGGGATAAGAACAAACTCCTCTTTGAGACTCTCGTCGCTCCTGTTATTTATCTTATAAAAATTGTGAAGTTTGGGGTTGCAATATCTCTAGAAATCTGAAGAAAGATGAAACAAATCCAAAAGTGTTTAATAACTTATAATCTTAAAATTAATGGCTATACACCCTATCCTATCCTTCTCATAGAAACAAGTATTTCACCCATTAAGAGCATGACTATGACTATGTACCTAATATACAAGAATAAGATAAACAACATGGAAGACAAGAGACCTCATAAGATTCCTTCAAACTCTAGTCAAAACCACTTGTTACTCAAGTGGAGGTGGCATAAAGATGCAAAGTCTTAGCTAAATCATTGGGGAATAAAGGAAGAGGTCACTTTGCATAATAACCATAATATTAAAAGTATTATTACATCTAAATTCAAGAAGAAATTGTGGTGGGATAAAGAATTAGAGGATAACAAAAAATTAAGATACTATAAGGAGGTGGTCAACCCTAATCTAGAAGATAAAAAGTATTTTTATGCTTTGTATATTGTAAAGAAGAAAATAAACATTGCTAAAATAAGAACAAACTCTCAGAAGCTCCTTCGTGAAACAAGGTGTTGGACAATTCCCAAAACCTAGTGGATCCAAAGAATTTGTCATCTTTATGACACTAAAAAGGTTGAAGATGAAAATCATTTTCTCTTAAAATGTTTTACATACACCCACATTAAATCACAAATTTAATCTCTATGTTAACCACCACCACCACTATCCTCTTCACCATTAATTTTTTTTAATTCCTAAATTAAATATTTAATAAAAAAACAAAACTCATAATCATCAATTTTTTTAATTTTTGAATTAAATGTTTAATAAGAAAACAAAAAAGACCTTCTTATACAAAATTCTAACTTCATAAAGCATAATATACAAAATTCTAACTTTATGAAGCATACTATATTTTGAATTTTAAAAGATATGTGAAATCATGTAAAATTCTAACTTTATGGAGCATAGTATACTCACAATTTTAAAAGATATGTGAAATACTCTCAATAATGCCGATGTTTATCATTTGTTAGGTTTGATATTTACCTACTTGTCTTTAGAAAAAATAATCATAAAGTGATTCACCTACTTATTTTGTGCAAGATTTATTTGTCTTTTTATACATGTCTATAGGCATGGTATATAGCTTTGAGTTAGGGTTGACTTTCTATTAGTTCATGGTTGACCATAAAATATACATCCCTTTATCCAAAGTTTTAAAAAATAATTATTTATTTTAAATTTTAAATCTCATTTATGTGATATCTTATTGGCCAAAAACTTTGAAGTCTTATTGTTGCCTTCACTTCCCCAATGTAATTGTAATAAATATTTCTTGTTTTTTTTATATGTATTGTCAAAAGTTGGGGGCCCATCTTGTTAAATAAATAACCCTTTCTTTTTTGGCATGGATATGCATTTTTTTTTGGTTGTTCTCATTTAATGGGCACCTTTTTCCTAGGCACATTTAAATAAAATAAAATAATATTTTGTAGGTAGGATTCAAATGGATGACAATTGTACTTTTTCTTTCACAATTATTTGAGTGTTAAAGTTAAAATAAACTGTTTCATTAAAAAAAGCTTAATATTAACAAAATAAATATTTATAACCTCACTTTAAATCAAAATAAAATTAAATTTAAAGTTTGAATAATCTACAAATTTCATATTTTTAGTACAAATTTATTTAAATAACATTTTCATTTTATATTCATATCTTACTCTGTGAATATAATTGTAGATACTATTAGCAATATATTATCTATACTATTTTTAAAACATTTTAATTTCTTACTATGAATTACTCTCTTGCATTGTTTTCATGTATTCATAATTACCATGTAGCCTTGTTTTAAAAATAGTCATAAAGTGAATCACCTCACTTAATTGAGTGCATGTGAAAAGAATATCTTAAAAAATATAATACTAGTATACTCTTTAATGAGGGAATGAGAATGAAAAAGTAAATCAAGAGAGATTTTCAAGTTAATATTGTTAATAAGAATCATAAAAATATTATAATTAAATTATTTTATTTTAAATTTTGTTATGAAAACATTTGTTTCATCTTAAATATTTGTGATTGTAACATTTAAGTTATTTCTAGAGACATTATAACATTTAGGTTTTTTGTAGCTTGTTGAAGATCATGGTAATGTTTTGTTATAAAACACAATGGTATACAAAATGACCAAGTAGTATTAAAGATGATGGAGTGAATAACATTGGGCAATAGCTAAGTGTTTTTCTTCTTCGGTCTTGGTCTGGCCTAAAGGCTAGCACGAATAACAATCTATTTTTTTTAACAAGAACTGGGAAAACTTATATTAAAAAGTGTGATAAATCCACTATAGTACAAACAAAGGGGTCATGAACGACCTTCGAGAGATAGAAGCTTTGAAGATTGGAATTGCTAATACAAAATTTGTGTCCATTGAGTTTCGACCTTCCCTAGCTATATCATAACTATTGTATCTCAAATAATACAGTCTATAGACGACTCTATTTATATATAATGTAAAACAAAACATGACACTTGAATTTTAAAAATTTCAGCTACCCGGTTCCATTTGATCTTTGATTGCCCTTGCTGCTCCCAAATTGGATCTGGAAAGGGCTTGTTGAGATCCGTGATTTGATTTACTGTGGATGAAGGAGCATTCTTAGAAGCTCCCTGAGTGCTTGCTGGGGAACTGGGCTACTGATGACTTCTTTCCATTTGGTCCATTCTACTTTGCATAATCTCCAAACTGTTGCGTTGCTCTTCGATTTGGCTCCTTTGAGCAAAGATTTCATCTCGCATCCTCTCAATTAGATGCCTGTGCTGAGAGAGGGTCTCAAGCTCGAAGGTTAATGTAGAGCTTAGTGCTTCCATGTGGATTCACATCCTTTGGCACCTTGTGCATTCCATCTCAGGGTTCCGCTGGTCTAGTCCAACAAGTAGTCCCTTGATTCCCTGCAAATTCATAGTCCTTGGTGCGTTGTGGTTCTTCTGTCTATTATCCATGTTGTTGGGAGGGGCATAATTCTGTAAAGGGTTGGGTTTCTTAAGTTCTGGGAGTCTGGAAGTGGGAGAAGTAGGTCCCAAAAAAGGTCACGGAGCAAGGACCTGAGAAAGGAAAAGAGTAAGTGATTGGCGAGGCGAAGGACGAGGCAAATGAAACAAAGGGGTTGCCCAGAAACTCTGAGGAGAGGTTCTCTGAGGCACAAACAACTCTTAATAGACAATGTGAATCGGGGAGAGCGCAGGGTGCAAATGGCTTGGCATAGACTTAAATAAAATTCTCCCCAGCAAGGATGCTGCCTAGAAACGCTGAGATAATTCACCCCATGTGACATTCAAAACCAAAATCATATCAAACAGATGAATCACACCCTCTACCTGGGGCGTTGTACTTGGACCCTTCAAGTATTCGAGCCCAGGACTGGATCCATCGTTACCCTTATGATTCCACTTCAATTCAAATCAATTGCATCCTCGGCCGATCGGCGTGATAGTCTTCGACCTACGCTTCCCCACGAACTTAGTTGAATGAATAAGCATACCACCCCATGCCATAATGGGATCGTTGTACTTGGCTGAGGAGGCCCTTTCTTTTCAGATGCCAATTGCTGCCTCCACCGATCATGACTCATGCTAGAGCTCCAAGTGTACCCTCTCGTGGCCATTGCGCGATGGCTACTGATCGTATGAGGTAGAATTAAACAAGGGGAGCTATACCTTCTTTACCCTCCACCCCTAAGGTTCCAGGAGGTCTCCCTATGGCCTCGTTCACCATTTTGTCCGCTTCAATATTATTTTCTCTCAAAATGAGTAAGAATTTTGGATTAAGGTCCTCATGGTTACACAGATTCTGTTTATAATCCCTTTTAGGCTCAATTGTTTTGGCTTGGATCCCTAGATCATCATCCTTATGATTGTCTTTGAGTCGCCTACTACATTCAGGCTGAGGATTTGTTATTTCTTTACTAGTTAGAGTCCTTTAAGAAGTGCATACACCTCTGCTTTATTGTTGGTGTCATTCGCGAGATTCCCAAGATACGCACCTGCCTCCCCTGGGTTTCCCTTTTAAGTGCCATCAAAACAGAGTGTGTGATTTGACTGTTTTTGGATCCAGTCATCTATGCTATGGATAGTATGAAGCTGCCAGCTCAATCTTTGCACTAAGGGGGATTTCTTAACAGATTGGAGATTGAAGCTTGTTATCCAATCCTTCTCTGGGATATTCCAGTTGGTCGTATCTTCTATGCTCATATTTTTAGTGTTCATAACCTCTGAAAGTTGCATTTTTTCCTTGCTAGCAACACTTTGGGGATGTGATTTTTTTCCCTGGAATTTTCTTTAATTTCTTTCTAGCCAGATCTGTGAGCAGATGAATTTAGGGAGAGACCTCCACAATATTTTAAAGATTGGTTTTCCACGAAAGATGTCTTGGTAGTATTTTTCCCAATTTCCCAGGCAGAGGTTTAAATATGAGGGCCGTTTTATTTGATGAGTCAATTAGCTGCCCAAACTGTTATCGAGAAGGGACAATCCCAGAAGAGGTGTTGAATAGTGTCGTGGTTTCTTTGGCATAGAGGGCAGTTGAAAGGGCTGTAGAAACCTCTTGTCATCAATTTTTCTCTCGTTATAATTTTTCCATGAGCTAGGGTCCAGATGAAGATATTAATTTTGGGTAGAGCGTCTTGAATCCAAGTGTTTTTCCATTTTGTTGAGGTCTGGAGCATCCTTGAAGAGGAGAGGAGAATTTGGTAACATTCTTTAACTGTGTACCCATCCGTTCCCCAACCTCGACTGTCTGGGATGTCTCTGAGTATAAGAGCTGCTCATTTAAGAAGGGAAGTCAACACTTGGGCTCGATTATGCATGTGAGCGGGGGCATCTCCCAAGCTCCATTCCTTCCAGCTTCCATCTTCATTCCATATTGATATATCGAAGAGAGTGAGTTTTTGTTATGAGGTCAACCATCTTTTCAAGTCCCCAATCTCTTCACCTCAGGATGTGATGTAAGTTCCCAAGACTGAGTCTTGCCACAACCTCATCAATTTTCCATTTCCAGGGATCCAAGTGAGGTGCTCTTTAAAGAAAGGGATTGAGGCTCTTATGATTTTCCAAATTTACGAGCCAGGTTGGGAATTAGGCGTAGTGTCCATGCATCATTTTCTTCCCCCCAACCTGCATTTTTTTGTTATGGACATTTTCCACGATTCCTTTCTTCCTGAGACTATCCTCCAGAGAATCTTGGCTCCCATAGCTATATTTTTCACTTTGGGATCTCTGATTCCCAGTCCCTCATTTATTTTAGGTGAGGATACTATATTCGAATTCACTAGATGAAACTTTTTGGCATTGGATTTCCCCTCTTGCCACAAGAATTTGCGAATGAGCTAGGCCATGCCTTTCAGGGCTCCCTTTGGGGCTAGGAGGGAGGATAGTACTAATTTTATCAGTTGTTATAGGATAAATCCGTAACTGCGGACACAAATCGATCTCCCTAGATCCACCTGGATCTAGAACAAAGCAAGACAGAATATTACTCTTTCCCTAGATTTAAACCATTGAATGAACTAAGAGGCAAGAACAAGTTGCATACCTTATAATCGCTTCCGTTGGTCTTTGTTGCTCCCGCTTCGCTCCAATGCTCTCATACAGTCAAGACCAAAACAATACAAACCAAGTGGAGTAAAGAAAGCACAATATATTCAATAGTGAATCTATGTATATGATCAAGGAGTTATACAATAAAGTAGACTTAGCTTTATGGGAAAGAATCATATTACTGTATCATATTAAATGTGAAAGAGAGATTACAACCA
>CBVK0101637229.1:0-11668 GCA_900067695.1 Picea abies
GATGCCACCTCACCATAGAAGTTTCTCCTTCTAGAAGATTCGAGAAAACGCTCATTTTTCCCACGTGCTCGCATTCTCGCACCCTAGCTATAGAGCAACCTGCGAGGTGTTCGCACCCTAGCTATAGTGCAACCTGCGAGAATGGGTCATTCTCGCACTCTGCCTATAGAGAAACCTACGAACTTCCCTTTTTATAAGGTTTTTACATAGGAAAAAACAACTTCTTTTCTCAGGAAAAGTTCTTCTCCCTTCTCTCTTTAGGAACTCAGGCCATTGACCCCTCTGAAGGCAACATATAGGTTTACATCATTAACGATCATAGGGATGACGAAAATAATGTGTAACATCAGTACCACCCTCCCAGTTGGGTTGAGCCACCTTGACCCCCAGTATTCCATCTTATCCCTAAAATTTTGAAGGTTGAGGTGCCAGTACTCGTAAGGAAGTGATTTTAAGCACAAAGGAAGGCCATAGTATTTAAAAGTTTTCCAGTCATTTGAGATTCCAAAGCCTAGAATTTGAGCGATACCTAATCTGCTATTGGTTGAAACATTCCACATGTATATTTGACATTTAGCCTTGTTCAAGAGCCCACCCAAAGCTTAAAGAAAGGTGTACATGACTTGGTTTATTCTTTTTGCCATGATTTTTGAAGATCCACTCAAGAGGATCGTATCATCTATGAATTGTGAGTGGTTGATATGTTTTACACCCTGAGCTATTTTGATTCCTGGGATTGTTGCATTGGTACATTCCCATTCTAGACTTCGATTGAGAGATTCTTCCATGATCACACGCAGGAGGGGGGAAAGTGGCCAACCCTGTCGTAGTCCTCTGGAGGCCCTAAAGAAGGGGGTTGGTCATCCGTTTAAAAGAGGGGCGATCCAAGGGGAGGAAATACAGGCTCCCGTCCAGGATAAAAACTCATGATTGAACCCAAATTTCTACATTACTTTGAAAAGGAATGCATGTTCTACTCTATCAAATGCATTTTCCATATCGAATTTAATTGCCATACCTGATTCCCCTCAAGAGTTGCTGGAATGGATTGCTTCTTGCACTAGGATGAAGTTGTCCCATATTTTCCTGCCTACCACAAATCCTCCTTGATTGGGGAGAATTAGAGATCTGAGAAAGGGAGTCAACCTGCTAGCAATGATTTTGGCCATGATTTTATAAGAGATATTACAAAGAGAGATAGGTCTAAATCTATCTAGGGTGGACGCTCCATATTCTTTCAGAATGAGTGCTAAAATGGAGGAGTTGGTGGCTCCTCCCATTTTTATTTATTTATGTGCGTATCTTATCATTCTAGTGAAATCTTGCTTGATTATGTGCCAACATTTTTTATAGGAATGGAGGGTGAATCCATCTGCCCCATAGCTTTATCCTCATTGAATTGATTGATTTCTTTTAGGATTTCTATTCCTTCAATTTGTCGGTTGAGTTTGAGGTTGTCTTCATCCGAAATTTTGCTTGGGATACGGCTGAGGAGAGAATCATAAGAGACTTCCTCTGATCTTCTATCTGAAGTATAAATCTTGAGGAAGTGACTGGAGGTTTTCTGCTTGAATTGGTCGAACTCCTTTATGGTTTCTCCCTTTGGAGTTCTGATTTATGAGATTTTATTTGTCCAAAGTCTCGATTTTGATTTCCTGTGGAAGAAGGAGGTATTTAGGTCGCCTACTTTCAACCATAGACTTCTGGATTTTAATCTTCAAATGATTTCTTCTTATTTTAGTGATTGAATGTACTCTTTATGTATCTTTGTTCAAACATTATATGGCTTTGTTGGACTTCTTTTGTCTCCATTTCCCCTTGAATATTTTCTAGCTGAAGCTTTTTTTCTTTAATCTTGGCCTGGATTGGGGTTGAAGAAGTTTTTTCCCAGGTTTTGAGGAGTCCTTTCACCAAATTCAACTTCTTCTCCCATATGTATATCGGGGAGCTGGTGATCCACTGGTTCCAAACTTGAGAAATGGAGAAGAGAAAATCCGACCGATCCATCCAGAGGGGGTTGAATCTGAAGGGGATAAGGCCCCAATTTTTTTGTGATTCAAATACTAAAGAGATAGGGCGATGATACGATCCTGCCCATGGGAGGATCAAGGAATAGGCTTTGTCTAGATGAGAAAGAAAGGAAATTCTTAATAAGAACCAATCAAGCCTGGCCGCAATGTGACCTAGCCCTTCTCTTTGGTTGTTCCATGTATACAAACCTTTGGAAGGGGCACATCAAAGAGGTCCAGATCTGAGATTAGATAGTCCATTTTATCCCTGAATGGATCCCTCACTATGGATCCCCCTCGATTTTCTTTTAACCCTCTTGTGGTATTGAAGTCCCCAATTATAATTAGAATTTGGGGGGGATTGTCATTGGACAGATCCTGAAGGGATTGCCAACACTCAAATTTTTTCAAGTAATTATTTGGAATATAGACATTGATAATTGAATAGATAATACATGTGGCTTTATTAGTTAGAGAGACCATCATCCAGAACTGGGACTGTAGTTTCTCCTCTAGCTTAAAATCGTCTATGTTCAAGATTGTGTCGATTCCTCTTGAGGTGCCTCTGGAACTAATTTAGTTTCCTTCCCCTTTTTTCCAATTTATTTTCCATTTCTTAGAGGGTTTCCTGGTCCTTCATTTTTGTCTCCTGGATTAGAAGGATTGAGGGGTTTTCTGTTTTTATCAACTTTCTAAATTCTTCTTTTTTATCCTTGCTCCCTAGTCCTGTACAGTTCCAGGAGACAAATTTCATCATTTATCAGAGGGTTCTCCCCCCTTTAGAGGGGTGAGATGCTACTTCCTTATGATGGGCTGAGTTATTTTGTTTTCTGGATTTACCCTCTTTTCTTAGTGCTTCCTCTATATATTTTTGAATGCCTAATTCCTTCTCTCTGTCTGCAGTCGATTCTCTTTTGTTTCTATGGGATTTTCTTCCTGGTTTTTTTATTGTAGCTGGTTGGGTGACCTATAGGTCTATATCACTGTTAGAAGTTTCCTATATGTCTTCTTCTGCGAAGATAGGGATCTATGGATGAGGGTTTGGAATAGATTTTTCTGTGGTTTCCCCACTTGTTACCAAGATTTCTTTTTCTTTTCCTTTTCTGATCTACACTTCCATTTCTTCTTGTCTCTTTCCTCCATTTTATTTTCTTCATTCCCTGGGTTCTTCCATGCTATATTCTATTGGAATTCCAGCATACCTGTTGTGACTTGATTCTCCTTTCTAGGGGGAGATTGGGGGTCTTTCTCTCAAGCATTTGGTTTTTTCACCTTGCCCTTGTGGGAGGATCATGGTTGTTTTCCCAACAATTTTTTTCCTTTTCGACTATTTCCATTGATCCTTTTTCAGATCTTGTTCCTGGGATTCTTTAGTTTGTGGACAATATTTTGCGAAATGACCATATCCATGACAAGCTTTTCATTTGAATGGGATTTGCACATAGTAGACCCATTGAACATAAGACCAGTTATCCAGAGTCAGCTAGATTGCTTTTGGGAGACCTTTTTCCAGATCCACTTCCACACAAATTCTGGCACAAGCTTGAAGCCCTTCTTATGGTTTAACACAGTCGATGTATTTCCCTAGTGAGTTGCCTATGTTTCTTAGGGTTTCATCATTCCAATAATGTAAAGGGAGGAATTACAACCATACCCAGACAACTGAAGGGGTATCATTTTCTAGGTTGAAGTCTGGGGTCCATTTATTGAGATACATTCCTCTTGTCCCCATGAATTAAGGTCCACTTCGGAAAATAAAATCCCTATCTTCTTTTTTTTCGAATAGAAAGGCGAAGAAACCCTTACCACAAAAGGCCATAGATATATGTTCCTGAATCAATTTTCACCAGTTTAGTTCTATCCAATGATGCATGGATTTGGGGGAGGGCCACAACCCCATGAACTTCCCTATCAATCCATTTTCTTCTAGTCTTAGAGCTAGCGAGCAAGCCGAAGTAGGGTGCACAACCACTTTAGGGATCTCTTCCTTTTTTTTATGAATCAATTTTCACCAGTGTAGTTCTAGCCAATGATATCAAGGCCTACAAGGCCTGAATATCTGAGGATAAGGAGCCTAGAGGGGGATCCCCCCCCCGCAGAGGGGGCCATTATCGGCCCGCACAAGGGCGCGTGGGGCTGGATCCACGCGAAGATGAAAACCAGAGACTCTAGGAAACCCTAACAGTCATTCCAAATATCGATGTTAACCCTCCTATGAGTCAATCGATGATTCCTTACTAGTAAGTTGATTTAGTGTTTACGAATAAAGTCTATAGTCATGAGGAAAAATATAAATTATAGACATGGGTGGTGGAGATGAATGAAATATATCCCAAGGGAAAGGGAATAGCTTTACTGGAATGTCTAGTAAGCCCTTCAAATCCAAAGATTGGAATGAGGTCCTTTCGAAGACGAAGTGTGAGGCATTGGAAGAAAAAGTTGAATCTTGTCTACAATAGGCAAAGATAAACATGTTGGCTCTTCTTTAGGAAGAGAAACAATAGAGGGATGTCTCCCATGAGAATATGACACATTCCCTTTTACAACAGATGTTGCAGGAAGATAAGGATAAAAAGCGCATGGAAACATTTTATGCAACAATATGTCAAAGAGTTACAACGACATAGGATAATCCTTTGGGTCTTATAAAGGTTGAAAAAGGCATGCACATTCCATAGTTATGCAAGCAAGAAGGGTCACCAACACTATTTGTAGTAAGAGGGAGATGAAAATTAAAAAAATTGAAGGAGAAGTTGGAAAATCAATTGCAAATTTTATGTAAGCATGGTATACTTGATAAACTCAAAGAAGTTTAATTAATAATGTGAACATTTTGAATAAAGTTTTTATAAAATACAAATATGATCTTCAATAATGTGAAAATGTGGTTATTTTAATAGGAAAGCATAAAATAACATTTGAAAAGTGGAATAAGTAGTTTTGGATTTATTGCACTATGGATGGATTGGGCATTGTGGTTGGAGAGATTTAGATTGATTTACATGGCAAAACCAACTACCAAATGAATATAAATTACAATTTTAAGAAAAAATATAGTGAGTTGTAGGAATGTAAATTGATATTTTAAAATTAGAGTGAATCTTTCTTTTACTTAATTTATTTATATTTTAATTTATAAATTTTACTTAATCTTTCTTTTAGATAAATAAGAAGTTTGTTTTCAAATCAACCATCAATTCACTCCAAATTTGACATAGATTTAAGTTACAAACTAAAAGTACTTTACCGATGATTAGCATATATGATATAGTGTGCATATGATTTGAAATTTCAATGATGTTTCTTTATTAAATATTTATTTAATTAAATTTGAAATTTCAATGATGTTTATATTTATTTAATTAGTCATAATTTTGATCAAATTACACTTTCTTTCATAATTGATATGTATTCTCTTTTGTAATCTATAGGGTGATCTTACCTGTATTTCATTTTTCAATTCCTTTTGAAAAATTACTCAAAATAAATATTTATTTATTATTGACAGATCTAATAATGTAATGTAAAATATGATTTAAAATTTTAATAATATTTTTTTAAATTTTTTTATTAAATTAATTACAATTTTGATCATTACAATTCCTTTATTAGTATTTATTTTTTTAGGTTGTGTTTTAATTGTAATATTGTGTTAAGCATTCTTAGTTTCATTTAGTTTTTCAAACATTTATATTGGAAATCTTTTTTGATGAACATAAATCCTTTACTAATGTATATGGCATTACCAATGACACAACAATTACGAGTCCAAATTTAGTTAATTTTATTTACCATTCAACAAATGAAAGGACATATTTCATGTAAACTCTAGGAAATAAAGCAAAATAGCAGAATCATTGATCTTTATTCATATATAGCTCAGTGACACTATGAATAGATTTATGTTCTCTATATAACTTTTAAGTGGAACTTATTAACTTATATGAATAAGATAAATTTTGATTTTTCTCATTTTAAAAAGTTTAATAATTATTTAATTTGATTTAACATTGTAAAAAAATTAGATAAAAAAATTATTTGTTTTCTTTGATTTTGACAAATACTGTATATTTAAATAAAGATGAACAATTTGAATTTATTCTAATATTTATTTAACATTTTGTTTATTTAAAACAAATTCTCTCTTTTTGGATTTAGATATGCAGATGATTACTATTATATATATTGGTTTTAGATATGTAGATGATTAATATTGTAAATCCAAAAATATTTAAAAAAAAACTATAAATTTAAAATTGAATTGATATTTTCTTTATAATATATTAAATTGTTTTAATTATATATATTTTTAAAATTATCTATATTTGGAAAATTTAATTCTTTAAAATTTTTCAATTATATTGATAGGAAACAACTTTTTCATATAACATTATAAATATTTATAAATTTAATAATAATAATGTTTTTTAAATGTAATAATAATAATACTTTTGAAATGATCTATATTTTAAAAATGTTAATGTATTGATTATGAAACAACATTTTTATGTTATTTTTTCAATTTTCTCCATTACAATTGGAAAAAAACAATGCTCAGAAACTTCACAATATAAAATACAATATTTTTATTTATATAAAATAAAATACAAAACCACATAACATACAAGATATAAAAGATCCAATATATAATATATTAATTTTATTTTTATAAAAGAAAAATATAATAGCACCTAAAAATGCAAGATATAAAAGATAATATAGTGAGTGTGCTCTGTTTTTAGCTTGTGAGAGTGTTGTAGTGCTCTCTTTGTTTGTTTTTAGCTGGTGATTGTGATGTGTTTGTTTGTTTGTTTTTGTTTGTTTTTAGCTGGTAACTGTGATGTGTTTGTTTCCCCTCGGACTGTACTTCAAATATCAAAACAAATCTAGAATCTTTCAGTAGTTTTAATGTTTTTTTTAACCTCTTAGTGGGTTGATCAATATATTGATTGAACACTGATGATTGGCATATGCATAAAGTTACTAAGTCGTTGTTGCAATATATATATAACAAACATAAGCATTTTCGTAACAAGCAAGTCATATTGTTACTATGAAATTTGTAGATATACAATAGTAATGGAAATTGAAGACATATTTGTTTGTAATTGTCTGCTTCAAGATCATAAATCAAATTAGAGGGATTTAATTTTACAAAATGCCCATAAATCAATAACAGTCACAATAATATCAAGTACAGTATTATCTCTCAAATGGAAATATTCTATACAAAATGCACCACTGTAGTATAGGTGTTGTGGTGCCGACCTATGCATCATCAGATATTAAAAGTAATATGAGGTCATTTCCACATAAAATCTCTGTCATTTCACCAAGAGTTACATTTTCTTCTGAAAATCCTGCTACACGTACCTCAACAAAGGACTTGGAGCATTTCCTCAAGCAAATCTGCATACAAGTAAAACCCTACAACTGAGATCTCTGACCATACCAAACTTACAGGAAAATATTACAAATATAAGATGTATTTTCAATCAAAATAATATAGTAAACAAAAAACCAATAGACCTATGGTTCATGAGAATCCTACCACAGTCCAAGCTATCACAAGTTCATTGATTTGATAACTTTGAACCATGAATTATTTTGACTGATGTAAAAAATCCTTTCAGATGCTCAGTGCCAGAGTATGTAACTGCCTTAATGTTTTTATCAACTGCCATCTTTGTAGGAAACTTCACTTCTGAAATTGTATTTGGAGAACAATTTGAGGATGATATTAAGCTCTTATCAACAAGAAAGAGATGATTTTGATATTCACAAACAACCATGGACCGAGGGGATTGAAAACGTCCGGGAAAGGGTTCTTGACATAGAGAGGGCCTTTTATGATCAATTGTCTGATCAGACCATCTATTTGATTGATTGAAACAACCCAAATTGCGCAAGCCTGCAGTTGATGATAAACTATCTGTGCCAAAAGAATAAAACAACCCAAATTGTGCAAGCCTGCAATTGATGATAAACTATCTGTGCCAAAAGAATAGGAAAATAAAATATTTGGCAACTGATTGCCTTATTTGAGCAAACCCCTTCCAGATTTTTGATGTTCTCGGTCTTTCAAAGTTTGCAACTTTTTTGGAAATAAGTTTTTAACTTCAGTAAGTTTTGCTTGTTGGAAACATGCCAATGAATTTCCTCATATAGTGACATACACATGCATGCAACTATGTTAATGCGCATGCATGAAATATATTTATGGAGAGAAGAGTGTGTGTGAGGAGAGAATGATTGTATGACTATGCAGTCTATTGTAATTCTCCCTTGAATAGAAAGACGACCGATAATCATTGCCCATGGTTTTTTCCCTCATTAAGTTTCCATTAAGTTTCCACATAAATCACCGTGTCAAGTGTATAATTGATGTGCTTGGTTTAAATGCGTGTTTAATCTATTCTTAATTTTATTCTCTGTTTATGCTATATTTTTCTTCCACTGCCTAACATTGCGCAGATGACATTTTAACTTCGGATAACTATCTTATCAGCCTCAAAGAAAAAACAGTTCCTTCACGAGATCTCGAGCAACTCTCTCAACAAACCACTTGATGACTTCTGACAACTCTCTCAACAAACCACTTCATGACTTCAACACAAGAACATTCCCTTTGTGAGTATGTAATTGTAAAGATGCCATAAAATTCTTCACAATTAGAATTCGTTGTATGTAATTGTAAAGATGTCATAAAATTCCTCACAATTAGAATTCGAAAACCAGGAGCTGGCATTCTACATTATGATCATTCTTCAATCAATTCTCCCAACGAAGACTGGCTTTTCCTGCACAACAGAAGGATTTTGATATTAATTACAACAATGTCATTCTCCTATTTATCAATTCTAAACCCTCCTCCCAACTAAAAAAAATTACCCCAATTTCCCAACTAAAAAATTACCCCAATTTTAACACTGTGAATTGAAAACCTTCCTGCCAATTAAAAAATTCACCTAAATTTCAATACCTCAAATTAAAAAACCCTCCAACCAATAAAAAAAAATGATTCAAGTTTAATACCCACATTAGGAAACCCTCCGCCCAGCTAAAATTTAACCTAACTGCAATACTCCACATTGAGAAACCCCCCTCTCCCCGGCGAAAAATTCATATTTACTATAATACTCATGTTCTCTAAATTAAACCCAAAGCATTTCTGCATAATTTTCAATCTGCAGTTTCAGGAAAAATGCACAAAACCTCACACTAATATTTCAACCTTTGAATTCCATGAAAATCAATTACAAAATAACTTCACAGACACAATTTTATTATAGAAAGTTCCATTTTATCTTAATTCTTTCAGCGCATTGACTCTTGCAGGTTCTAACATAGAAATTGACAAAACTCTAATGGTGTTTACAGTGAATTTTAAAAAAGAAAATACTGAAATGGAAAATATTGTTAGATTCAGAGTGCCGACGCCGCCTCTGTACATATAATCACCATCAAATTCTTTCTTCCAAAGGGAAGAAAGATGAAAAATTAAAACAAAGAAAACACGGGTTTGGATAGGGAACCGAAACAAAGTATTTGGTAAGGAATTTTACTTCCTCTATACTCTATGTGCACACGCTCTGTTATGGCCTTGTGGAATTGGCCCAATAATATGCTCCTAACTCATGCAGGCCAAGACAAAGTTACATTTTACCAATGATCCACTTCCGGCACACAGGGGCACGGTAGCAAGGAAACACATCAATAATATGCTTCTAACTAATGCAAGCCAAGGCAACGCTAAATTTTACCAATGTTCCACTTCCGGCACACAGGGGCACAAGATTAAGGAAACACATCGAGGGCATATGGAAGCATTGCCAAAATTCAAGGGAACGTTTGAAATGGAACACCCATGGCAGATACTTAATTGTTGAAAGGAGGCGGTGCAATGCCCAAAATAAACTGTAAACTAAGTTTCATGTATCACATCTACGACATTGGCATTTGTAGTGATGTTTGTTTTAGAAGGTTGTTTTGGAAAACTTGTAAACCAGTTTACATGTATTTATCAAAAGATTTCCCCATATACCTTCTGCATAATAACTAATAACTAGCAACAACCATATTAATGTAAAAAGTGGTTGATATTTACTTTTTTTTAATTAATGGCATCCATCCTCTTATATCAACCACTTTTTACATTAATGTGGTTGTTGCTAGTTGACGGCCGGCATGCATCGCCACAACCATGAACATATTTTGATACAATTTAAATATAATATTTAATTATTATTTAGTAATTACTTAATTATTATTTAAATTAAAATAATTAAAAATGTAGTTAATATTCATATAAAATTAAATAATTTAATAATAATACTTAAATAATAATAAACAATAATTTAATTATTAAATAATAATAAATTATTATTTCTTTAAAAAAAATATTAAATAATAAATAAATTATTAGAAATTGATTATTTAATTATAGAAAATTAATTAATTAGAAATTATATAATAATATTTATTAGTTAATAATAATTAAATTATTAATTCTCAATTGATTATAGATAATAAAATTAATATTAAATAAAAAGTATTTATAAATTAGAAAATAATATAGAAAAATAAAGAAATTAATAAAAAATAAATGCATTATTAAAATAATACAATAAAAATGGAAAAAATACATTTATATATTAAAAATTAATATATAAAAAATAAAATAGTAGATAACAAAGTATTTAATAAAGTTAATAAAAACAAAAATAATAAAGTATTACATATAATAATAAGAAAGTAATAAAAAAATAAAGACATTGTTAAAATGATACATTATATATAAATAAAGGAAGACAACATTAATAATGTATAAATACAATAATGTATTAATTAATTAATATCTTAATGTATTAATTAATTAATATATTAGTTAATGTATTAAAAATATTAAACAATAACTAAATTATTAAAAATGATTATTTAATTATCAAAAATTAATTAATTAGAAATTATTTAATTGTAATATTTATTGATTAATAATAATAAAATTATTAATTCTCAATTGATTATAGCTAATAAAATTAATATTAAACAATAATTATTTATAAATTAGAAAATTATATATAAAAATAAAAAAAGAATAACAAAATAAATACATTATTAAAATAATACGTTAATAATGAAAAAATATATTTGTATATTATAAATTAATTTAGAAAAAATAAAATAGTAAATAACAAAATATTTAATAAAGTTAATAAAAATAAAAATAATAAAGTATTATATATAGTAATAAGAAAGTAATAAAAAAAATAAAGATATTGTTAAGATAATACATTAATAATGCATTATTTAATAAATAAAGGAAGACAACACTAATAATGTATAAATACATTAATGTATCAATAAAGTATCAATATATATTAATGTAACATGTAAATAATAAATATATTAAGAGTTGAATTTATTAATAAAAGTATAAATTAATAGACTGCAAAATTATTAAAATTAGTTAATTATTAATTATTTAATAAAACATATATACATTAATAAAGTATTAGAATTTCAGAAAATACAATAATACATAACATTAACAAAGTATTTACATTGATAAAATATTAATAATGCATGAATAAAATAAAAATACATTACAAGAAAAACACATTAATATATTTATAATAGATTGATGTATTATTTAAACT
>CBVK0101641337.1:0-18151 GCA_900067695.1 Picea abies
CACTTTTGTCATTAAACATATTTCTGGTAATGCTAACAAGGTTGTTGATTCATTGAGTAGAAGATGTTTGATTCTACAGGAATTCCAAGTGAAAACCTTAGGGTTTGAACACCTTAAGAAAATGTATTGTGATGGTCCAGATTTTAAGGAGGAATATGAAGCATGTGTGAATCCTGTGCTCAGAGACAGAAGTCGGTGGACAGAATACCTGATTCAATATGGATTGTTGTTCAAAGGGTGCTAGTTGTGCATACCAAAGTGCTCGATGAGAGAGAATTTGTTGAAGGAAAATCATAGTGGAGGTCTAGCCGGACATTTCGACCATGAAAAAACGTTTGCATAGTTGAACAGTTCGTACTATTGGCTAGGCATGAGAGTAGAAGTGAATAAGTTTGTGAGCATATGTAAGATCTGTGAGTATGCAAAGGGAAAGAGACAAAATACTGGGTTGTATCAACCATTTCTTATTCCAAAGAGGCCTTGTGATGCAATAAGCATGGATTTCATGTTGGGATTTCCAAAGACGCAAAGAGGAAGTGATTCCATATTTGTGGTAGTTGATAGATTTTCAAAAATGGAACACTTTATTCCATGCCAGAAGACCAGTGATGCAATGGACGTTGCTAACTTGTTTTTCAAGGAAGTTGTGAGACTTCATGGATTGCCCATGAGTATTGTCTCAGACAGAGATACCAAGTTTGTTGGTCATTTCTGGAGGAAATTGTGGAAGAAACTGGGAACAAAACTATCCTTTAGTTTTGCATATCACCCTCAAACAGATGGACAGACAGAGGTGGTGAACCAGAGTCTAGGAGATTTGCTGAGAAGTTTGGTCATTGAACATCATAGTCAGTGGGATCAGATTCTAGCACAAGCATAATTTGCATACAATGATTTAGTAAATAGAAGTATCATAAAGAGACCATTCCAAATAGTATATGGAATGAATCCAAGGGGAGTGTCAGAGTTAAGAGATCTGGAGCAGAGTGAATTCAGGAGCACCGGAGCTGAAGACTTCACTGCAGAAATGCATGAGCTTCATAATCAGATCAAAGAGCAGTTGTAGAGGAGCAACAATTAATGAATATAAACGCAGAGTTGATCAACATAGGAGGAGACTTCAATTTGAAGTTGGAGATCAAGTTCTAGCACATCTCAGGAAGGAGAGGTTCCCAAGAGGATCATATAATAAACTAAATTTGAAGAAGATAGGATCGTGCAAGATCCTAAGAAAATTTGATGAGAATGCTTATGAGATAGGGTTGCCAAAAGATGTGGGTATATCGCCCATATTCAACATTGCAGACCTGTATCCTTACAGGTAAGATGGAACCAAAGGATCATAAGATCAGAAAGAGATTCAATGGAAAGAGAAGATGCCTGTAGTAGAGAAGTCGTATATGGAGAAGATCGTAGATAGATGAATTGGTAAGAAGACCAGGAGAAAAACATATTTTGAGTATTTGGTAAAGTGGAAAGGACACCCAAAGGAAGATGTCAGTTGGGTAACCGAAGCAGATATCTAGAAGCATGGAAAGTCAATACAGGAGCTCATGGACAGGATTCCATGAATTTTTCAGCCAGAGGAGTATGATGCAGGAGCATTGCCGACAAAGCGTGAGTGGAGGACAACTCAGTGCCTAGCGCGCATTTTGAAGTGAATTTTAAAATTTTAAAGTGGCATATCACATAAATATTTTGAAAGGATAGTAATTAAAGAACATCTTTAATTTTTTGGAGATGGATTATCGTCTAAGAACGTTGGAGGATGTATTTTATTTTAATGAAGTTGCATGCAGTACAAATTCGATGTGTTTGATCTTATCTGTCTGTCACAAATATTTATTATAATAAATCCTATGTAGTTGAATGCTTTTATTTCGATATGATAGCTCTAGAGTAGTTGGAGGGAAAGGCTCGAAGAACCCCTCTTGTGTAAAGATTTGTATTGTTGCCCAGAAGAGGTTGTTGGCATTCTAGTTGTTGATAGTTGTTGCCATTGTAGTTGAGAGTTGAGAGTTGTTGAGAAACATTTTATGAACCCATGTATATAATAGTTGAATGAATATAACAAAGAAGCATTGTTCCAAATGCTTGGTGTTGCAGTTACTGTGTGTATCTGATGAATGAATGGTAGAATTTCTGTTTATTTGTAATTCTCTATTATTTGCTCATTCTTGTGTTTATGAATGCATTTACATGGTTGAATGTATGAATCTATTTAGATAAGTTTCAATTGTTTCTCTTCTACGAGCAAGTGCAAGTGTGCTTTATGTCCGCAAGGTGTGCCTGACAAAGTCTATTTCGACTCATAAGCTCAGAAGAGATACCGTGAACTTTATATGTACAAAGAGTGCATAGTGTCTACAAGGTGTGCGTGACAGAGTCCGCTTTGAATCATAAAGCTCAGAAGAGATAGTTTGGAGGTGTGCGTAGACCGAAACAAATTTGGAGTCATATTGTTTAGGGGGACAATAAAGCGTGGAAGGACTATTGCAAGGAGTGCACAATCATCCTTCAAAGTCAAGATTGGAGGAAGCTTGTCGTAAATGTGTGCAGAGTCGATATTGGGCCAAGTATCGAGAAATCATTCTGAGAAATTCAGAGTGTTGGGAAGAAGCAAGTCCAAGAGAGGTAACTTGGAGATTTTCATGCAAAGAGTGCATATTTTCCACAAGGAGTGCGCGACAGAGTCTTCTGACTCAGGAGCTTAGGAGGAGTAGTGAAAGTTGTCCACAAAGAAGCTAAGTTGTGGAGGAAGACCTGTTGCAAGGCATGCACAAGATTAAATTTGACTAAGTGCCGGAGAGAGCACTCTAAGGAGGAAAAGGTTCAAGAAAGAACAAAGTTCATGAGGGAGAGCAATGAGAAATATTCAAAGGGAGGAGGCCTTTAAGGTTTCCCAAAATTAACGAGCTAGATCTATCTAGGAGGGATCGAGATCATTCCAGACTGTCAGATCTGGGAAAAATTGCACGGAGGTTAGTCGTGAAGCATTTCGACTCTTCATAGTTTGGAGTGTTCAAAGTTTTTGAGAATCTGAATCGCCGAAGTCACGAATCGAATCCTAGCCGTCGACTGCATGGAGGATATGTGGCAACAGATTAAGAAATCTGGGAGGTAGAGGTTCGAAGAAGTTACATGTGGAGTAGGTGAAATCTCACGAAGTCGCAAAACCTGAAGTACATCTGGACCTTCAGATCCATGGAGACACATGACAAAGATCCGCACATTCCGAGGAAATCGTTTCAGAAGGAACCAAAGAAAAAGGTTGCAATATTTCTGAATCCCGAAGTTGTGAAGGAGCTGATCCACGGTCACAGCCCGTGGTCACATAGGAGGAAGAGTCTAGCGCGAGGATAGCACTCGTAAGGTTGGTGTTGCCTAAAGCGCTAGAGAACAAGGTTGCGGGTAAATCGAACCTACAGGTAACATCAAGGGGACCTATGTGTGTCATTGTTCAGGGCTTGTTGAAGGCCCGAAGAGATAATTCAGCTTGAGCAAATGGAAGATCCAAGACCAGGAGGTCGCAAAATGCCCAGGAGGGAAGGGGGAGTTGCATCAGTAGTTTTCTTCCCCAACATCTTCAATATTTTCCTACACATAACAAACATTATCACATTTAAAGTTATATCAATTGTCATGTAAAATCAAAATTCATATATCATAACATTTAGTTCAACAAAAACATTTTCAGATATGTCTCGACATATCTATGTGAAATTTACCACATTATCCTCAATGTGATCACTAGTGCAACCATAAAATATTTTAGTTGTCTCTTCAATCATCCAACCATCATTATTCTTATGTACTATGCATTTCTAGATAACAACATATCAATTTTCTCATCTTAGAGAAACACATTAGTCAACAAGAAAAGAATTAAGGGGATCTTCCCTTTTTCCAACTCCTCCTACACAATCTGGAATTTTTAGCTGAAATGAACTATTCCCAAGGCCTTTATGTCTTTAATTAACATGGCTCAACCAAGACTATTCATTAAAACATATTTATCAATTTGTTTTCCTTAAGTTTTACAGTTGTTCATTTAAGTACACAACTCTATTAAACCAATAAGTGTTTTTTAGTGAGAAAAGTGTTCCTCCTTTTCTCCTTATTTGCTTCTGAAATCTATCCCTTTTAGGATTTTCCTGCTCTATTCCCTAAGCAGTTTCAACCAATTTTTATCTTGATTTTTCCTGGATGTAATGTGATACTTATAGCAGTAAGAATTGGCTCACAAATTATGAACTAGTGCATTATGCACATTCACCAAAGAGAAATCAGGTTGGTCAACATTCATTTGCGTATCTTTCATTCGAGCATGATATTTTAAAATGTAATCCAAGATTCTTGTACAAATAGAATTTGTAGTCCATTGTCTAATTCTCAACAATCATTAAGGTTATAGCTCTATTCTCTTGACAAATTTTTCACATAGTTCCCTCACCTGGAACTATCTCAGCGTGCAACTTCCTCATTGCATTTCCATTACTTATCTAAAATGACCTCAATCTTGAGTTAGCCTCAATTTTATCATTTCATATTTCTACTCAATATTACATAAGGAATATAAGCATGCACTCTTATGATGCATTCCAAATACACATTCATACATGTATCTTTATGTTATCAACTTGATTTCAAACTATGCTTTCCTACAGTTAACCACATGCCTCAACGTACTGTGTGTCCACCATAGGCACACTCTACAATTTCATATACATATTTATTTTAAATTATTTAACTCATGATTGTTCACAATCATTTAAATGTGGTTTTCAGAGGCATATTCATTTTTCCTACTATAATAGCAACAGAGCATCCTTGCTCATTGCTCCTTCAACGTTTTACACCATCTTCTTCTAAGGAATTAAGTACGCTTTCCTCAAGCTATCATTTAAACAAGACAGTTCTGAATCTTCTACTTAGGGTCATCCATGCATCCATGGCATTTTCAATCCAGGCAAGTATGAATCTTTCCTCACATCTCACTTATTCTCACCTGCATTCATAGCAAGCAACCTTATACTGCATTCAACCCATGCACTCAAGCATATAAAAATATACACATATGGATGTAAGCATGTAGGTCCACAACTTACACCTTTTCTAATGTTATCCACACACATGGACATTTCAAACTTCCCTATCATTCCTCCTAGAGACCTTACAGTCATTCTTAAGACAAGTCTCATAGGGATACCCATAATTATGTTGCCTTCTTTTCATGGAAATAACCATAAAAAAATCACTCTTTCCCTTTTGCTTACAAAAGCATTCCTTAACTCAAAAAAATGTAAGTAGGTAGTTACAACACTACCTAAGGCATCAAGTTAACAATTCTAGTCTCTCTTTAAATCTCAATCCATCCTTAGTCAACAGACCTTTATCGAGGAAGTCCTTTCCTAGATCCCCTCTAATTGTTGCTTAAGAATACTAATCCATGCATGTATGGATATCATCCATATCTAGGTATCATCTAACCTATTATCCTTTAGGAGAATGTCCCATTATTTTCTATACTAGATCCTAGATCAGAACCCTATTGTTCCCTTGCCTTATCTTTATAAAGTTGTAAACAATCAGTATCCTCAACATTCTCACTCATGCTTTAAACTTTTATGTTGTAATAAAATCATCACTACCCATATGATTTGTGACAACAACATATTTTACATCCAGCCATAGGTTATAATAAGTCTATTTCAATGTCATATACATACTCATTCATTTCCATATGCATTACAACATATCTTTTGCACCAAGCATATTACCCATTCCTTTAGCGCATATGTATTCCAATTGTCTGCCTCTTGCATTCATATGCATAGACATTCCTTTAGGCTATTAGGCACATATATTTTCTTTAATAGACAATGGGCTCATAAACTTGCTCATATGCCCATATCACTTTACCCCTTTTATGAGGATTAGCAACGACCCAAAGGACTCTTTCCTCCTTTGCTCAAATAGATTATCTCAATAATAATTTTCATTCATTATAGGTCAAGTAAGATAACCTTTTGACTTTACATCATTCCTCTATACATGAGGAGTTACACATACATGAATCGATCTTTTATTTAAGCAACAATTATTACTGCTAAGGATTCTATCAATTCCATACTTAGTTCGTTTAATCCACAAGGAATATTTCCATAAGGGTCTTATCCCTTATATAAAAAACCATCATGCATGTAAGGGACTTTGTCTGTCCAAGCAAATAGACATCTTTATACTCAAATAAAACAACTCAACTGATCCATTCTCTGAGCTTAGGTAGCCCTATAACAAAATTATTCCATTCATATTCAGGTCTTACTATTATTATCTCCCAACATATTCCATCTCCTATAGGAATATCTATCATTCTCACCAAAGAAACAACATAATTTTCATGTTGCATATCAACATGTAAATTTATTGCGGCAAGAAATTTTAAAAGAAAATTTCAAATCTGTAGTCTTTCTTCTTAAGCAACTAGTGCAGATAGCAAACAATTTTTTTTCTTTTCCTTTTTTTTTTTTAACACAGAGAAACTTTTCCAATTGGCTCATCTTATCCTTGATATACCAATCCCATGACTGATCTCTAGCCCATCCGGGCCTAGTGTTTGAACTCTTTTCTAATAACACTCTATAAGACACCCAACCCACTACGTACATTCTAAGGAAATGGGGTACACAAATTTCCCTTATCCTAAGTCATCTCTAAACCTATTTTCGAGGGCATCATCGTGTTTTGTTTGTCGAGAGCCTTCCAACGACTAAATTTTTTCTCAAAACTGAGCTCTAGATCGAACGTTATGACCTTTTAAAGTTTTGGGGCCTTCATTGGAAAAAGGTCTCCTTAAAGCCATGTGGCATCCACAACACTTTCTATTCCATGTGGCCTTAACAAGACATGACACATCACCATTCAGTATTGACATGGCTGTTGGCATGGCATTGATACCTAGAATTGGGCCCTCGGCTTATCACCCCCCTAGCTAATATGTATCCGACCACTCCATCTATCATACCTTTGGTAGTCAGCATGCATAGGTATCGATCATCGAGAATATCGACCCACCAGGGCATCGGGACATTGACCCTTGGGAAACCAAAGCTTTATCTCCCAGTGACTCCAACGCTTGATCTGGTGTCCTAGATAGCACTTCAAACATGCGGTGCTTCCACAACTGGTCATCCATCATGACAAGTGGCCTTGTCATTTTCTCCCACCTGGCATGGCATGTGGCACTCGTACTACTCAACACATGGAATCAATTTGTTTTCCACAGATCTCTTCCCAAATATGCCAAATTAGCATGACACATGGCACTACCACCGTGTGACACATGGTCCTCCCACATGGACTAACATGATTGTACATGTCATCGTTTTTCCCAGGGTTAACCCAACAGGGCGCTGACACCTGTCCATGACACATTGGCTAGATGACATCATCTAATGTCTTCCCGACGTCACTCTCTCTACGCAAAACCTTACGGGAAAGGGTGGAACTTGTCCATGGGAACCATTACCTATCGAGATACCAGGCCACTGGGGCATCGACCTCACTAGAACCTCACACCTTCTATCAAGCTTCCTCATTACCCGATGTCTTGTCCATGGGAACCATTACCTATCGAGATACCAGGCCACTGGGGCATCGACCTCACTAGAACCTCACACCTTCTATCAAGCTTCCTCATTACCCGATGTCTCGGGGCATCAACTCACCGGAATATCGTGGTGCTCCCAAATGAAAACCAAACACAACCATCTCCCAGGGTTCCAGTACTCTGATACTATGGGCGTTGGACTCCCTCATGAGATTGGACACCAGATCGATGACCAATATCGCTCAATGTTCGGATCTGACTGCTTATAATTCAAGGATATGATACATGGCTTGGGCATGATAGGGCCCACACTCAATCATTTGTGAGCTAGACACTGACAAGTGTCACCCCTGGGACTCCCTGTCCTCTCAGTTGGAAGGAAATTCCATGTCAACGTCACTTGAACGTGGCGATCCCCCCCCTTTGTTCACAAAATTCTTGAGGTAATGGAGAAGAAATCTGATCCAGATCCTTGACCCACCGACTCATCAGGGCATCGAGCTTCTTTAAAAATTTCTTGCAAATAGTCCACGGTAGTCCAAGGTCCGGTTAACCTCTCATGATAGGGATCAACAGTGGAAATCTGTCCACCTTCAGATCCAACGGTTGAAAATCAAGAGCACCCATCCAAATTTTTCTCACTCATCAAAGGTCTCACCTAGACTCACCCACCAATCAGAGACTGACAAGTGTCACTCCACGTGACAACATGGCTACCATGTTGGCACAACATGTCATCATGACATCACCTTTTCTCTCGTTTACAAGGGGGATGGGTGGAATCCACCTATGGGAACCTTAACCTACTCGGTATCATGTTTCGACCATTTGACAAGGCCTACCCCACATGATCTCCTGATACTTCAGGGGTTCATAATCTTGATTACCTGACACCTTCTCCTGGTTCCCAAACGTCTAGTATTATCAGATGACTATCATTCAATTCCTTCACCGATACAATGACTCCTGAGTCTTGCTAGTTATCACGAGCACTTAAGTGGGTTATGGTTTAAGTTTGGACTTAGTAGTCCTATGATCTTGCACTGCATATTTCTATCACGTTATTGTCTCAGTTCCCTTAGGCTCTTATGCCTCCAATGAAAGCGTCGACTCTCGCAAACCTTGATTTCTCTGAAACAGGGAACACTTATAATTTGACGACCCTCTCTGACCTCCAACACATAGGGCTAACCTAGACGTACAACATTTCATTTTACCAACAGGTTCTTACTCACTTTCATACAATTATGTTGATTATTTAGGCATGCCAAAATACACATTACACAACATAAAAGGATGGCAAGTAATGACAAGGAACTAATTCCAATTATACATGTTTATCTAGTCATGAATGCATTCACAAGGATCAGTCGTTCATGTGGCTTAGTCATTTCCTCTGCATAAGGACTAGCCAATGAAACAAGTATCAATTCCACAAATCAGACATGCACATTCTTAATACAAATACAAGTATCTAACCATTTATTTAAATCCATTTACACAAAGTATAGAAATACTTATCTATTTCAAGTTGTAACCAACCAAATGACTATGGGTTTACACCTTTCCACCCAACCATAGGCTCTTTGTGCTTAGTCACTTTCGCAGAAGGCAACCCCCATGCCAAACCATGATACCACCAGAGAAGTGTGCTTCCGGTTCTCCCCCTACAATCTAAAATCTCCTTGAGTTCCTCTTTTCCTCTATGCATCTGAGGCCCAAGATCCCTTTGATTTCCTCCCTTTCCTTTTATTATATGGACCCCCTCTTCTCTACTGCACATGTGTATTCTTTTCTTGCATGCCTCACACAAGAAGGTTCTCGACCTGTGCTCTTCCTTCTGTCAGAAGGAACGCATGGGGTCAATACGGTATACATAATTGGTACCTTGTTGTACCTTTGGATGGAAACTTCTGTTGTCCTAGCCATATTTCCCATACCTGTATTCATGGGGGTGGTTGGTTGTTCAACTACCAACCCCTTCTCATTAACTGATTTGTCTTGAAATCAAGACTAAGGGAAATAATATGAATATTTCCAAAATAATGTATCAACAAGGGGGTTTGGGTTATTTTAGCATAATGAGGCCCCTCAATAGGTTCGCTCATTCTTTCCTCTGGTGGTATCATAGCTAGTACTTTTAAGGCTTCATCCCACAGTCAACTATTTGGAGTTTCAATCAAATGAAACACAATAACAATATTTATATGACTTTTTTTGGAAATCAATAACATGATTAATTACATATAATTAGGGATTTAGAAAGGGGGTCTTACAATCACCTCCCCCTTCAAAAGGAACATTGTCATCAATGTTCTTCTCAAAAATACCTGGCATGCCTCTATCTTTTAGCCACCTTAGAATTATCTTCTTCTTCCTCACAACTTGGTCTTCACTCAGACTATGGCTTTGTTAGAACATGCCTTCAACAATTTCAAACAATAAGCATATTAATCCTAATTTTATGCAAAAATGCATTTTATGGCTGTTCATTATTCAGGAGGAAAATTTACATATTAGCATAGTACTTATTGGTGAAGTTCATGGATCTGCATCCATATGGCTATCACATTTTCTTGGCTCACTATTTTTCTCTTGACATACTGGTATCACAACCCCAAATCATCAGAAATAAAGAGTTATCTAATTCTCCTCTTCCTTGTGGTCACTCACCTTCCAGGCTCAAACTCAAGCATCCCCTTCTCTTATATACAGTCTAGGCAATCCATCTTTCCTGCCAAGGATTTCTTACCCTAGAAGAGTTTTAGAGACTTCGTCGAGTCTTACAGTTGAGACATCCCCCAATCTTTCTCTACTGAGGCATCCCTCTAGCCCGTGTTACCATAACACAAGAATGGCCTTTTTCCATGCTTTCCAGCTTGTTAGCCAACATTTGTCCCTTCAAGATAGAAATTTAATATCACATGTATCCCATGCATACAATGAGTTTCGTGAGACATAATCATCAATTTCAATCGATAATTTCTTTGTAATTTTCCACCCACAGATTTCCAATTTCACATTCCCATTTTTCAGATCTGTTCCACATAGGAGCCAAATTCTACAAGCCTGAGACTTATTTCCTTGGGAAGTTTGGCTCTTTTACAACCAACAGGAATTGGTCGTCCTTATGGGCTTACAACACTACCATATCCAATACCCTTCTTCTTACAATTCATTCTTCACATAACCAAACAAATTGTTAGTTCTCATGCAAATTATATTTTCATTGCACACTTGCAGTGGCTTCCAAACAATTTCAAAATTTGTGCATACTAACAATTCCATCTCATTTATCTATTAAATAAAATAAAAGGAATTATATTTCCTTACACATACATCATTTCAACATACCAAGCCTTTCAAAATTCAATCAAACATTAAATGAATTTAATCAATGTTCCAATTTCCATGGTCACATTCACACACAATGCATCCTTGCATTGATTTTAGATTGCCACACTTTATGATAGGAATTCTTCCATGGTGTGTTGGAATTCAACCAACCTCTCACCATATGGCTCATTCATTTTCATTCATTATTACAACAAGATTGTTCTTCCTGCTGTGAACTGATCATAACGTCAAATCAACATAACATAATATGAAAATTTAAAATTTTCACATCATGCATCCATGCATCCTTTCTTTACTAGTAGCCAAGGTGCCAAAACTCATGGCCACACAACTCCTCTCTTTACCATTTTTACAACTATGGTAGAATATTGGTAGGTCCTCCTTCCATACTGGGCCTTCTATTACCAGCCCTCTCATGCACACATGCATCTCCTCAATGCATCCAATCAACATGCTTCTTATGAGCACTTTTGTTCCTAATTATTCCCGACTGGTTAATGTATTCATGACACTTTTTTCGTGGATTTTGTTGCAAGGATATAAATCATCCTTGGCTATTAGAGGAACTTCCCTCTATCATTCAAATTATTTTCCCAACTCTTACCCTTCTTGGGTGTCATTGAAATACAAGAGCCAATTAAATTCACATGCATACCATAAAGATACAAAATATTTAAGAAGGGATTATTACCCAATCCCTTTCAATTATCATGTCACATGAGCATGAAATATTTATACTTGTTTTGGCTTCCAACACTCCTTCTGATATTACCTCATCAGTGATGCTTCATGGGAACTTATAAAGTCCCTTCAACAACTTTCAACAACAACCTTCTTGCATTTATCCTCCACCCGAGGTTGTCCACCATTGGTAGTTTTCCTTCCTCAACAAATCCAATCATTTCCTATACATAACATGCATCATCACATTCATAATTATATCAATTATCATATTAAATAAAAATGCATGTACCATAGCATTTAAATCAGTAAACATTTTCAGAAATGCCCCAACATATCTATATGCACTCTATCACATTGCCCTCAATGTGTTCACTAGTGAAATATTAACAATATTTTATTCATACATCCATCATCACTCTCATGCCAGGAACATTCACACACAACAACACATCAGTTTTCTCATCCCAGAGAAACATAATAAGAAACAAGAAAGGAGTTAAGGGATTCTTCCCTCTTTCCAACTCCTACAAAGTCAGAACTTTTTAGTTCTATTGAAATATTTCCAAGGCTTCATTTCCATTGCATAACATGGTTTAACCACGATTATTTAAACATATTCATAAATTTATTTCCGTTTTTACCAACTGTACTTTTAAAGTACACAACTCTACCAATTAAATCATTTTTTTTAAAGGTTAGAAAAGTGTTCCTTCTTTTCTCATTTATTGCTTATGCAATTTATCCTTCTTGGGATATTCCTTCTCTCTCCCTTGAGAAGTCTCATTCAAGTTCATATTGACCTTTTTTGGATGTAAATAATATACTTACAACAACAAGATATAGTTCACAAATTAATTATGATCTAGTGCATTCTGCACATTATAAATGGTTGACATTCATTTGCATGTCTCTTATGCATGCATTATATTTTCAGATGTAATACAAGATTATTTTATAAACATACATTACATCCCACTGTCTAGTTTTCCAACAATCATTAATCTTATGGCTTTACTCTATTGCCAGAGTTCTCACACAGTTCCTCCACAAGGAACTTCTTCAACATGAAACTCTCTTGCTACATATCCATCACTATCTGGGATGACCTCAACCTCGAGTCAACCTTAATTTCATCATTTCATAGTTTTACCCAATATTCCATAAGGAATATAAACATGTATTCTTACTATGCATTCAGATTATGCATTCACACACATATCTTTTTTCTATTAACTTGCATTCATAATGCACATAACTACATGCTTCAACATGATCTGTGTTTCTACCATACACACACTTTATTCATGACTGTCCACAATCATTTATATTAAAACCTTGAATACATACTCATGTTTCCTTCCATTCATAGAAACAGAGTATTCTAGCCCATTGCATCAGAGCATTCTTTCTCTTCTACTCCTTCAATAATTCACACTATCTTTTTTCTGAGGAATGGAGTACACCCTCCTCAAGATAATATTCAAAACAAAGTAATCATGACTCTTTGAAATAAAGTCAGCCATGCATCTGTGGTAATTATTCAATCCTCGCAAGTACAATTCTTGCCTTGCAATCTATTTATTCAGGCAGTCAAATCGTGCCTTTTAGAATATGTATATAGACGTATATGTATCATGCATGTGCTTCACTTGCACATTTTTTATTATTCAAAATTCATCTATTAGATCTTAACTCCTATCAACCCTTAGTATATCTACATGCAAGTTTATTGATTGCATATTTTCCATGTCATTCATACACACTGGTACTTTGAACTTTAATATCAATGTTCCTGAGATTTTACAACCATTCACATGGAAAGTCTCACAGGAATAATCATAATTATGTTGCGCTTTCTGTATGGAAACAACCAACAACAAACCACTCTTTCCCATCCACTATAAAAGCATTCCAAAATTTAGAAATACAATCTAGGAAATTTCAACATTCCCCAAGGCAACAAAGCAACCATCCTAACTTATTTTCATGTCTTAATTCAATTCCTGGCCATCAGGCCTCTACAAAGGGAATCCTTTCCTAGACTCATTCTCACTATTACTTTCCTACCAAGATATACCTATGTGGATACCATCCACCTTTGGATGTCAATATGATCCATTGGTCATCTAGAAATGTCCCAACACTTCATTTACTAGACTTCATATTAGCATGTCATTGATCATTCTACCTTATCTTCATAAGGTAGTATGCAATCAACGTATCAACATTTTACTTATGTTGCTAACATTCCTATTGATATTAGGTTATCATCAACCAATATATCCCATTATCACATCATACATTACAACCAACCACATGTTATAATAAGTCTATTCACATGTTTCATACATGCTTACTCATTATCATATGCATTACAACATATCCAAATCTTGCATTTTTATGCACAAACAAGTACTTAAGTCAATAGGCATGTACACATGTTTGTACATCCATGAGTTCATAAATTGGCTCATATGTTCATGTCATTTCACATCTTTTATGAGGACTATCATAGTTCAAAGAACCCCTTTTTCTTTGCTCAACTATGTTATTTTAGAAACATGTTTCATTCATTACAAGTCAAGTAACCGATCTTACATATTTTTCCATCAGTCCTCTAGGCATGAGGAATTATAGAAACAAACTTTATTCTTTTATTTAAGCAGTAAATATGATTTCCAGAGCTTCGACAACCCATACTTACAAGAAAGATTACAACCACCAGTATGTTCATTCTCTGGACTCATGTAACTCTATGGCAAGATTTATCCCTATTAAGATATTTCACATTCATGTCTTACGATTAATGCTTATCAACATATTCTCACTCCTATAGGAGTAGCTATCATTCTTACCAAGGTAACAACAATGCTTATATTGCTAGAATCCCCCAAACGAGATTTATATATGTAGTCCTTCTTCCCAAGGAATTGTGCAGATTATAAACAAGATTTTAACGCATAGAAACTCTTTCTAACATACTTGTCTCGGCATTGTTATACCATTCTTATGATAGTTCGACTCTGGCCCATCTAGGCCTAGTGTTTGAACTCTACTCCGATACCACTTTGTAAGACACCCAACCCCTTAAGTACTTTTCAAGGGATGGGGTATTAAATATTTTCTTTTCCTTAACCCTCTTAGGGCCTCTTCTTGAGGATACCATTGTCTTCTGCATGTCGATATATTTCCAATGACTGTCACCATGCTCAAAATCGAGCTCTGGATAAAAATTTAAGGCCTTCTAAAGTTTCTTAGGAATTCATTGGCCAAAATCCACCTCATCACCACAGGGCACCCGCTTGTCTCCACATCAAATGTGTCCATATGATGTGGCACTAACATGGACACTGACGCAGTGTCATCCACCTGGCCCATTGCTCTGCGACTTATCAGGCCCTCCAATTCAATGACTTGGATTCACTTGGAGCCTTTCTCTATTGTCAAATTCCCTCTCCATCAGGTCCATATACTCCATATCTCACAGATCACACCAATTGGTTCATTCTGATGGTATCCACAGCTGGCCACAATTGACCACCCGACATGACACGTGGCCCTATCATCGATTTCCACCTAGCGAGACATGTTGCACTCTTATTGAGTCACAAATCACCCCCTCAACTAGGTTCCAAATCACCATGACACATGGAACCATCACCATTCGACACATGTACCCCCCACACAGACTGACATGGTGTATATGTCATCATAGAGCACTTGGCTCATCCATCCAAGTGTTGACACTTGTCCACTATGCATTGGTTGGGTGACATCGCCCTCCTCTACTCCTAGCTTACAAGGGAGGGTCGAAACCTTTCCATGGAACCTTTCCCTATTGGGACACCAGGAACTAAATTCCCTCCTGAGCTTAAACAAAGATCTACGGCTGAGGCCTCTTTCGTGCTCCTCAATCGATGACCCAAATCCCTGCTTGGAGTTTCTCCCATTGGATTTCCTCCACTTTCTACATTCATAGATACTTCGACCATCCTTCTCCAATGATACTCATCGGCAATAGATCTGACGGTCCATATTACCTCTCAAAATTTTCCCCATCATAATGCCTCCACTGTGTCCTTACGCTTGACCACTTTGATGACCATTCCCCGACCAACTTATGATCGATATCAATAGGTCTAGTATTCATCAAGAACTTTCTTCAATGGATTTAACATCTCATATTGGCTTGGAGCTCTCCCATCAGAGTCCCTATGCAAGCTTTCACTTGCTCACTAAGGGAACTGGTGGAACCCATGATGAATCGATGACTGAGATCATGTCTCACCCACACTTTGATCAACGACTCATGTTTTTTCTCAGAGTTCCCTCCGTTGGAGCCGCACTGCAAACCAGTATATTAATGCTCTAATGACTCATCCCCCCACCAACGGTAAGGATTTCTCTTCCTCTGATCCTCCAAGGGATCAATGATTTTCGCTAACTCAGGCTTAAAACATGGGTTCTCCTCTGATCAGCAATCTGATTTAGGACTTAAACTCTCAAGGATTTCTTCCAAGTTTTTTCTGTGGTTTCTCCAAGATTTCAAAAGCTCTAAAAATTACTCAGAAACTGGCTAAGGGATTCTTACTTCCCATCTCGAGTGAGGACATTGCATCCTATAGGTCTTCCAACTTGAGAATGAAGGTTTCACAGCATTCAAGGTTCCTTAATCAATACAGGGGTTCTTCTTCAGAGTGACAGTCCAAATCAAGATTTAACTCTTTTGGGGTTTCTTCATGCTCTCAACCAATTCAAAAAAAGTGTTAAGCCTGCTACTTGGCACACAATGAGGATCTGATTGCTCACAACCATTAGTGTCAAGGAGGGGGAAAGTAGCACAAGGCCTATCGACCTTCTCTAGCCTTTAGAATTCCATTATTACAATATTCCATTTCACTTATAAATAATTGTTCATCACTTAATTTGTATGTTTGTTTTCTTTTCACAGACATGGCACTACAACAAATATTCTACTACACACAAAGGAGGAAAAACACACAATTATATCTAGAACTACATTCATAGGAGGAAACCACTGGTACAGTTCCAAAATCATTCAAACACAAGGACTTGCCAATAAACAAGTATCAAAACCACAAATCAGGCATGAACATTCATAGCACAAATACATGAGTCCAACCATTTATTTTAATCCATATACATAGAGTATAGAAATACTTATCTATTTCAAGTTGTAACTAGCCAATTGATTATGGGTGTACACCTTTCCACCCAACCATAGGCTCTGTGTGCTTAGTCACTTTGGTAGCAAGCCACCCCATGCCAAGCCATGATACCATTACAGAAGTCTACTTCTGGTTCTTCCCCTGCAATTCGAACTCTCCTCGAGTTCCTCTTTTCCTCTATGCATCTGAGGCCCAAACCCTTTTCACTTTCCCCCCTCTCCTTTTCTTATATGCATCCCCTCTTCTCTGTTGCACCCATGTATTCTTCTCTTGCACACCCTACACAAGAAGGTTCTCGAGCTGTCCTCTTCCTTCTGTCAGAAGGAAATCATGGGTTCAATCTGGGATACAAAATTGGTACCTTGTTGTACCTCTGGTTGGAAGCTTCTGGTGTCCTAGCCAGATTTCCCATACCTGTATTCATGGGGGTGGTTGGTTGTTCAACTACTAACCCCTTCTCATTAACTTATTTGTCTTGAAATCAGGGTTGAGAGAAATAATCTGAATATTTGCAAAATAATGTCTCAACAAGGGGGTTTGGGTTATTTTAACATAATGATCCCCCTCAATAGGTTCCCTCATTCTTTCCTCTAGTGGTATCATGGCTAGTACTTTTAATACTTCATCCCACAATTAGCTAGTTGGAATTTCAATCAAATGAAATACAATTACAATATTTATATGTCGTTCTTTGGAAATCATTAACATGATTAATTACATATAATCATGGGTTTAGAAAGGGGGTCTTACAACAATGTCTCCTCCATGGCATTGAATAATGGATGCTAGGTCTTCGCCACAAACAAATTCCTTCCAAGATACCAGTTCCCTGTAAGGATTTTAGTTACATTAGCTTTCTAATGGAATAAAATTCCTATCCATCCCCTTGACAACATATGGAATGTTGGGATATACCCAAGAGCCAGGTTCCAAGATTCTTTTAACCAAGACCCCATCACTGAAATAGAAACCTTCCTTCCACATAATTTACCAACTAAAAAAAAAACGTTGAGTTCTACAATCTACACCACCCTCGAATCCTCTCCTTCTATTAAGGAGATTCTACCACCCCTTGACTTCACTACCTTACATTTATTGCAATCTGAATTGGAAGGCAATGTATTGTGAGGAATAATCTATGTGACATATATCTTTGCTTCCCCTCCACTAAGCCCAAGACATAATTTCCAATAAACGTCCCAACCCCCACATTGCCTCCCCTAGAAACCTTTAATTCCTCTCTCTGAATAGATTGAAAAGGAGATTGTAGGAGACCCACGAAAATACCATGGAATAAATGTTTGTCACC
>CBVK0101641341.1:0-12243 GCA_900067695.1 Picea abies
TGAAAGACTTGTCCTCCTGATCAAACAACGCGGAAATGGGGTCTTCGAATCGCTCGATGTTTCGTTCTATGTTGATATCAGCTTCTCTCTGTTTTGCGTTTGGAGCGCTGGGTATTGTCTCTGCAGGTACTGAATGTTTGAATAAATTTATGTATATATATGAATTGTAGTTGTGTGTATACGTTTGCTTCATTTGCTTTACAGAGGATATAATTTCTATGTTTTGTTTTCTTGTTCCAGATTTTGTAAATACACATTCATGTTTTCCTGTTCCAGATTTTGTAAATACACATTCATTTTCTTTCCAGAGGAGATAATTTCTATGTTTTGTTTTCCTGTTCCAGATTTTGCAAATACACATGCGGTGGGTATCAATTATGGACAGGTAGCGAACAATCTGCCATCTCCGGCCATTGCAGTCCAGCTTATGAAAAGCATAAACGTGGGTTACGTGAAGATATACGACGCAGCTCCTCAAGTCCTCACGGCGCTCGCAAACACGAGCCTCCCGTTGGTGATCACAGTGGCGAACCAGGACATTCCAAGCATAGCCTCCGGCTCCTCCAACGCCGATCAGTGGGTGCAGAAGAACGTTCTGCCTTACTATCCCGCGACTCAGATATTCATGATCATGGTGGGGAACGAGGTCCTTTCCGACACCCAGATCCAGAGCACCTGGTCACAGCTCGTTCCAGCCATGGAGAACCTGCAATCCTCGCTCGTGAAAAACAATCTGGACGGCTCCATCAAGGTAACTACTTCTGTAATCTGGACGGCTCCATCAAGGTAACTACTTCTGTAGCTATGGATGCGCTGGCCTCGTCGTATCCGCCGTCCAACGGCTCGTTCAAATCCGACATCGCCGGATCCATCATTCAGCCGATGCTCAGCTTTCTGAACCGGACGGATTCCTATTTTTTTCTGGACGTGTATCCGTACTTCGCCTGGAGTTCGAATCCCGTCAACATTTCTCTCAACTACGCGCTGTTCGGCCTTCGCACCGCAGCGATACAAGACGGCCAATTGCACTACTCCAACATGCTGGACGCGCAGCTGGACTCAGTGGTGGCCGCAATGGCGGAACTTGGCTTCCCCCAGGTTAAATTAGCTATCAGCGAAACGGGCTGGCCGAGCAAGGGAGGAGCCGACCAGCCTGGAGCGAACCTCGCCAACGCCGTTAAATATAATCGCGGGCTGGTAGCCAGATTCTCAGCCTCTCCTCCTGTGGGAACTCCGCGGCGCCCCGGTGCCTTCATTCCTGCCTTCCTTTTCTCTCTTTTCAACGAAGACCAAAAGCCCGGCGCTGTCACGGAGCGCAACTGGGGCGTCTTCTACGCCGGCGGGACGCCCGTTTACAACATCGATCTCTCCGGTGGCAACCAGGGCCCCAACTACGCTCCTATAATCCGAAGCGGTACAATTAACAATACGTCCTCCGCTCCCGCTGGCGCCCCCGCTCCCGCTGCCACTGCCACTGCCTCGCCTCCGTCGGCGCTACAGCAGTGGTGTGTGGCGAAAACAGGGGAAAACAATATGAGTGCGCTGCAGGAAGCTCTGAACTACGCGTGCGGCGCAGGCGCAGATTGTTCCGCTATCCAAGCCGGGAATGCATGCTACCAGCCGAACACTGTAGAGGCGCACGCGTCTTACGCCTTCAATAGTTATTGGCAGAGCACCAAATCCAGCGGTGGCACCTGCAATTTCAACGGAGTGGCCTCTCTAACAACCTCCGACCCCAGTGAGTCCTATAACTTTTCACCATTGATTAGTTGTTTTCGCTTTAATGTCGCCATTATAGTGTCATCCATTACTTAACTGTCTCGTTAAATTCAATTTCTTCGTCAGGCTTTCAGGGATGTTCCTTCCCGCTTCATTAGACGACGGCCGCTTTTAGCTAGATTCCACGCATTTTCCATGCGACCAGATACGGTGGGCTGGGCGTTCGTCGCAGAGTCTAAGCTTCGATTCTCCCGAGAATATCATTGGATTTGTCGTGCTTTTAAAGTGAATTTCACCCCAGTTATCTGCGTATATAACAGCTCTAATTTATATTGTGGAAATAGTGATTGTGACTTTGGGACAAGGCCTGAGCCTTAGGTCTCTTTCTGATATACTTGACTGTAGCTTTTTCGTTTATATAATTATTTATAATTTATTTAGTAAATTTAATTACGAGAGGTATAATTCACGATTTTTTAATTATAAAAACTATGTTATGGTTAGCAATTGCAATTGAAGATGTTGATATATTTTTAATCTTCCTCCTAAATCAATGAATTTTTAGTTTTTGTCCTAAATCAATGAATATCAATGAATTTTTAGTTTTCCTCTTAAATCAATGAATGAGATTTTAATATTATAGTGAATGAAATTTCAATATTATAATGTTTATCTTTCTTTGTTTACTTTTTCACATTTATTTAATATGATTAATATTTCACTGCATTTATCAGTGATTGTCACCTTTACCTAATTAACAAAGATTGATATGTATAAAACACCTCATTGTCAAGTTCCTTTGCTTCATTTCTTAGTGGATTTATCGGTTTTAAATGTTGGCTTAGTATTGATGATCTTCCTAGTATAGTTTGGTGTTTTCCAAATGGCCAGAGTTAAATATCATGCAAAATAGACCATTTAAAACCTCTTTCATGGATCCCCGTACACAAGTTCTGTTACTTATATCTTTTAACAAGAGTACTGTTTTTTTTCCTACCAAAACTTTAAGGTAAACCCTAATTATGATTTGTAAATGAAATAAGCCTTTCGCTTTTATCAGGCACAATCATGTGGCTGTACTAATTATTAGTTATTATTTGAGATTGCTCTACTTAACTTAATTTCCTTTATTTTGGTTCTGTATAATCCTCATTCGTCTGTAAATCGACGGGATCCAACCAATCGACTCTGAAATCTTGCACACTCACAAACGTTACGAGCAAATTTTGTCATGTTTGGATAATTTTTCGATAATGAAAATGATAGCAAATTTCTATGTATGGAAGTGTCGTAAGCAAGGTTCGGAGAACCCAACAAATGCTTCACACTGTTAGTTGAGAACTCAACAAATGCTTCACAGTGTTAGTTGAGAACTCAACAAATGCTCCACACTGTTAGTTTACGAAAGGTGTTTTTTATTATTAAATAAAAATACATAAAAGTTTCAAGAAAATGCTCATTACAATAACCGTGTTTGGGTGGGTTAGAGACCCTACGTTGGGATATTCAATGGTTGATCCGTTGAATTCTTATTTATAATAATGGTTGAAGTTACAATTCCAATGGTGTTTTAAATTGTTAGCGTCTTATTTTTTTCAGTTTTCCTTAGAAATGTATGGAATGTGTCAATCTTCAGGTTAACTAAATGTAATCATCGAATTTGAATATTATAAAATGAAATGATATAAGGATATATCTAATTTGAATATTATAAAATGAAATGAAATAAGGATATTATATAGATTGGAAATAGGTTTTTAAATTTCTTGGTAGTTACAAATTCCAATGGTGTTTTAAATTGTTTGCGTTTTTTTTTCACTTTTTCTTTCTTAGAAATGTATAGAATGTGTCACTCTTCAAGTTAACAAAATGTAACCATGGAATTTGAATATTGTAGAATGGAATGAATTAAGGATATATTTATTATATTGATATTGTAAATATATTTTTAAATTTCTTAGTAGTTTTAAATGTTTGGAAATAGATTTTTAAATTTCTTGGTAGTTTTTTTCAAAGATGTTACCCAATTTTGGAATGAATTAAGGATATATCTATTATATAGATACTGGAAATAGATTTAAAATTTTTTTTGGTAGTTCTAAATGTTTGGAAATAGATTTTTAAATTTCTTGGTAATTTTAAATGTTTTTAAATTTCTAGGTAGTTCTTTCCATTTAGAGAGGATGGTACCCAATTTTGGAATGAATTAAGGATATATTTATTATATGGATATTAAAAATAGATTTTTAAATTTCTTGGTAGTTCTTTCCATTTCTAGAGGATGGTACCCAATTTAATCAACGACCTAACAATAATGGTGCTAATCAATTGAGTTAACCATAGGGTGTATATATATATATATATATATATATATATATATATATATATATCTCGCCTCCGTCGGCGCTACAGCAGTGGTGTGTAGCGAAAACAGGGGAAAACAATATGAGTGCGCTGCAGGAAGCTCTGAACTACGCGTGCGGCGCAGGCGCAGATTGTTCCGCTATCCAAGCCAGGAATGCATGCTACCAGCCGAACACTGTAGAGGCGCACGCGTCTTACGCCTTCAATAGTTATTGGCAGAGCACCAAATCCAGCGGTGGCACCTGCAATTTCAACGGAGTGGCCTCTCTAACAACCTCCGACCCCAGTGAGTCCTATAACTTTTCACCATTGATTAGTTGTTTTCGCTTAATGTCGCCATTCTAGTGTCATCCATTACCTAACTGTCTCGTTAAATTCAATTTCTTCGTCAGGCTTTCAGGGATGTTCCTTCCCGCTTCATTAGACGACGGCCGCTTTTAGCTAGATTCCACGCATTTTCCATGCGACCAGATACGGTGGGCTGGGCGTTCGTCGCAGATTCTAAGCTTCGATTCTCCCGAGAATATCATTGGATTTGTCGTGCTTTTAAAGTGAATTTCACCCCAGTTATCTGCGTATATAACAGCTCTAATTTATATTGTGGAAATAGTGATTGTGACTTTGGATTTATATCATTGGACAAGGCCTGAGCCTTAGGTCTCTTTCTGATATACTTGACTGTAGCTTTTTCGTTTATATAATTATTTATAATTTTTTTTTAGTAAATTTAATTACGCGAGGCATAATTTAAGATCTTTTAATTATAAAAACTATTTTATGGTTAGCAATTAAAGATGTTGACATATTTTTAGTCTTCTTCCGAAATCAATGAATTTTTAGTCTTCCTCCTAAATCAATGAATGAGATTTTAATGTTATAATGAATGAGATTTCAATGTTATGTTATAATGTTTATCTTTCCTTATTTACTATTTCACATTTATTTAATATGATTAATATTTCACTGCAATTATCAATAATTGTCACCTTTACCTAATTAACAAAGTATAAAACATCTCATTATCAAGTTCCTTTGCTTCATTTCATAGTGGGTTTATCGGTTTTAAATGTTGGCTTAGTATTGGTGATCTTCCCAATGTGATTTGGTGTTCTCCAAATGGCCAGAATTAAATAGCATGCAAAGCAGGCCATCTAAAACCTCATGGATCCCCTTACACAAATTCTGTTACATATATTCTTTTAACAAAAGAATTGTTCTTTTTTCCTACCAAAACTTTAAGGTAAACCCTAATTAGGATTTGTAAATGAAATAAGTCTTTCGCTTTTATCAGACACAATCATGTGGCTGTACTAGTTATTAACACAATCATGTGGCTGTACTAGTTATTAGTTATTACTTGAGATTGCTCTGCTTATACTAGTTATTAGTTATTACTTGAGATTGCTCTGCTTAACTTAGTTTCCTTTAATTTGGTTTTGTATAATCCTCATTCGTCTGTAAATCGACGGGAGCCAACCAATCGACTCTGAAATCTTGCACACTCGCAAACTTTACGAGCAAATTTTGTTATGTTTGGATAATTTTTCGATAATGAAAATGATAGCAATATTCTATGTATGGAAGTGTCGTAAGCAAGGTTCGGAGAACCCAACAAATGGTCCACACAGTTAGTTGAGAACTCAACAAATGCTCCACATTGTTAGTTTACGAAAGGTGTTTTTTATTATTAAATAAAAATACATAAAAGTTTCAAGAAAATGCTCATTACAATAACCGTGTTTGGTTGGGTTAGAGACCCTACGTTAGGATATTCAATGGTTGATCCGTTGAATTCTTATTTATAATAATGGTTGAAGTTACAATTCCAATGGTGTTTTAAATTGTTAGCGTCTTTTTTTTTCACTTTTCCTTAGAAATGTATAGAATGTGTCAATCTTCATGTTAACTAAATGTAATCATCGAATTTGAATATTATAAAATGAAATGATATAAGAATATATCTAATTTGAATATTTTAAAATGAAATGAAATAAGGATATTATATAGATTGGAAATAGGTTTTTAAATTTCTTGGCAGTTACAAATTCCAATGGTGTTTTAAATTGTTTGGCTTTTTTTTTTCCCACTTTTTCTTTCTTAGAAATGTATAGAATGTGTCACTCTTCAAGTTAACAAAATGTAACCATGGAATTTGAATATTGTAGAATGGAATGAATTAAGGATATATTTATTATATTGATATTGTAAATATATTTTTATATTTCTTAGTAGTTCTAAATGTTTGGAAATAGATTTTAAATTTCTTGGTAGTTTAAGGATGGTATCTAATTTTGGAATGAATTAAGGATACATTTATATAGATATTGGAAATAGATTTTTAAATATTTTTGGTAGTTCTAAATGTTTGGAAATAGATTTTTAAATTTCTTGGTAGTTCTAAATGTTTTTAAATTTCTAGGTAGTTCTTTCCATTTAGAGAGGATGATATCCAATTTTGGAATGAATTAAGGATATATCTATTATATGGATACTGGAAATAGATTTTTAAATTTCTTGGTAGTTCTAAATGTTTTTAAATTTCTTGGTAGTTCTTTCCATTTCTAGAGGATGGTACTCAATTTAATCAATGACCTAACAATAATGGTGCTAATCAATTGAGTTAACCATAGGGTATATATATATAACAATGACACACCTTATTTTCTGGTTGGAGTAGCACTCATTTCCCCTAATCCACCACCAAAATCTATTTTTATTTATCAAGACTTGATTCATCACTCTCGGGATATATCACTTACAAGATGCAAGATCCATTGGGAATTAAAATTGGGTCAATTGTAGAAAACTCCCATCTATTATTAGTTGGACCACAACTTCACTAACATAAAGATTATGGCCATAGCCATTGTGATTGTTGTTTAGTCTTAAGGATGACGAGGGTGAGATTTTATCCACTTATATGTGCATGGTTCATGAGACCATTCAATACAATCCCTTTAGGTGACTAGTGCACAATAAATTTAACCTAGAGAAAATAAAAATTCTAGCATTAAAATGCATTGTTTTATTAATCATTCAAGAAATTACAAATCCCTAGACATATTCTCCAAAGTGGGATTATTGTGTGTTTTAATGAGACAAATATTTATATTACAAAGACTTCGTGGTCATTTAATTTACTATGCTTTCACTCCCCTACTTGAGTTGTTGAACCCACAATGATACCAAAATTATGCTATGTTTTGTCTCTTCAGTTCTTTTACCGTACTGTTTGGAGACCTTGTCAAATACAATTAAAGGTATCTACCTTGACTAAATCAACTCATTAAGAACTTGTTAATAACACTATAAAGACTTAGTTGGCTATTATAATCATTAGTTGACTTTACATTAAATGTCCTTAATTTTCTCTCACAGGAATAAACTTGTCACTTTCAGACAACGCCAACTTTGATCACTCGGGACATATCACATGGTGTTGATGTAGATTCTACTTGGTTCTATGGTGGTCTCTCTATCCATGGGGCTTCCACTTGGGCCTACGATTTTCCCTTTACACTTGGATGTTACACATCTACTCCATGTGGATTGTAAAAACTAAACAGATTGATGTGCACAGACACACACAAAGAGAGATTTTGGAATCCACGACTTTCTCATATGAACTTTGTTTTTGGGTTCCTGTAGCTTTTTTAAAAGATCTTGATGTGTACTAACTCTTGTGGAAATAGATTATTCTATTCTCTTATTCAATTGCCAAAATAACTTTGATTTATCTCGCTTTTTATCCTTCAGACTCATAAACATGGTCATTTTCTAGCCCATCCATACACTTAGACAACTTTATCTGCTTATATGTTTCGTAACTGGACTTGGCACATGATCCATTTCAAATAACACTCCCCATTTACAAGGTTGGTGATCTCACAAAAGCTCAATTATGAAGAAGGTGGAAGTGCATAGCTCCCAATATTTTCTCCAAGTTCTCTTCCATATCCTATCTAAGGGTATCATTCTTCTGGTGGTTGGTGATTAGTTTCTTTCGCATTCCCATTTGACCATTTCCTTTGAGTGCCTTGACAAATTAGGTCCCACTCTCTTTGACCAAGTGTTCTCTTCTATAAAAGAGTGCATCTCTATCCCATAAACAATGGCTCCCAAATCACAAACATCAAGTGGTGCTACATCATATTCCGCCCCATCAACAAAATCAATGTTAATGGAAAACTTAACTTTACAATGCCTTGTGAATATCATAGAAAACTTATTTTGCAACCAACTCATTGAACATAGACATAGGTGTTCATATGTTTCCAAAAATATTTCATTAACTAAATCTACATAAATTATATTGCATTGAGAACCACTCTCTAAAGGAGAATTTACCTTCCTCTTCTTCACTTGAACCTTGACTTGGAAAAGGGCATTCCTTTCTCTACTTGTCCTTGGCTCTTGCAATGTAACTCAAACAAGGTTATCATCCACATTAGAGTTGTATTCTATCTATTGACCTTATATGTTGGTTTTTATCATTGCTCCCTTTTTGGACTTTTACCATTTTAGGCATAGTTCCTTCCAACACTTTTCTTTAATGTGCCTATATACATCACAATGTTTGTAGTTCTTCTTGGGTTTCTTTTCCTTATGGACTATGATTGCCACTTTCTTGTTTTGGATTATTTTTTTTCTCTTTTTCCATTCCTAGCTTGATATAGGAATCTTTCTTACTTTCTTCATCTATGATTTGAACATTTAGAAGCTACATTTTCCTTCAAATATGCCCATGTAGACATCCATGATACTTCACTACTACCCCAAGCTCCTTTGATAATATACCCAACATCATGACTTGTTTTTGGAACTTATATGTATATTATTGAATGCTTTGTCCTTGCTCTTGTCGGAAATTATACCATCTCATGCATTGATTGTAACATCCCCCAACCTAACCAAGGAACATTACTTGCGGATATACACATAAAAATGAATTTTTCTTTTGCTAATCAAAACCTATAGCCTACCAGATATGTTTTAAACACATATTCAACTAATTTCTGATACCCATAATTAAATGCATCTACAACACTCTAAATGACCATGAATGCAACTAATAACTCATTCACAACAACAACTAACCATTCAAATATACAGATTTAAGCACAACAATTAAATTCCTGGAATAACTCAGCAAATAGATAAACACTTATCTTGTATAAAACGTTTGTGCAACCAACTACTTGGGAAGGATGCTCCACCCAACCATAGACTTTTTGTTCCATTTCTCAACAACAAGTCATCCCCAAGATGGGGATAGGAATCCACAAAAGAAGGGCGCCTCTCATAGTCCCCTCACAACTCAATATCACACAACCCACTGGTTTTCTCCTACAACTACCCCAAATTTCCTCAATCTCTCTTCCTCTTGACCTACCTAACCCAAGGAATGTACTTCAGCCCCATTCTCTCCAATAACTATGGGATGTGACTCTCACACCCACCCTATGACATGTATTCAATGATTGGGCTCTCATACACTCAACCAAAAAATATAAGGTTTCCCCACATGATAATAAAATTAAGAAATGTGGGTTTGAATTAATACCCATAAATTATTTCCCTTTGGACCCCTCTTGGACACTCTCTAGGCATTCCCCCTCTCTTTTGGATTAATCAACCCCCATCTTTGTCCATATTCCAACAACTGTATTATATTATATTTACAATTGAAAAAATACAGTTTGCATTTACATTGTTTGGCCATAGCCACATTTCTATCTACATTATGCATTGATTAAATGGGGATTATAGTAGGGATGTTACATCCCCCCTCCCCTACAATTGGGAATCATCCTCTATGCACACCACCATCTCGAAAACATATACAAATTTACATTACAATGTTCAGAAAATAAAAACAATTTTCTGCAAATCTTTACCCTCCAACAATAGTCCCAACCAAAATCTCTCGTTCTTATCAACCTGCCAAAATAAGGAATGTGCCCCCTTCACCGCCTTTAGTCCATCAATATGCACCATTATTTTATCTAAGTTATCAACAATGACCAAGAATTTCTGGGATGAGGTTCCAAAACACTAGTTGTCTAAAAATGAAGTCATGTATTTTTCAGCTTCTATATTCCTCAAAATTGAAAAACAAATGTGGGTATTCCTCTTGCATAGTTTCTTCATGCTCCCAGGTTGCATCTTCGGGACTGTAGTAGGTTCATTAAACCTTTACCAACCCTATCACTGTGTTCCTAAGCACCTTGAATTTCGGGTCCAAGATGCGTATTGGCTCCACCCAAAAATCCCCTTCGTTTTCCACCTGGATCACAATCCAATCAATTTTTTGGTTAGGGTCAAGAACATGTTTATTTAATAATGACACATGAAATACATTATGCACTCTCATGGATGCAGGAAATTCTATCATGTATGCAATTGGCCCAATCTTTTCTAATATTTCAAAAGGCCCACAATATCTTGCTGCCAAACTTCGAGCAACAACCCAATCTTATCGAAATTCTTTTTTCTTTAACTTTTAGGAAAACATGTTCCCCCACATTAAAATCTCTAAAAACTCTGTTCTTGTCTGCATAAATTTTATCCCTATCCTAGGAAACCTTTAAATTATGTCTGATTCTTGTCATCTTCTCTTCCATTTCCTTTAAAAAATCTGGCCCAATGATGGCTCTATCTATTGGGTTATCCCAACTCATTGGTGTGTTACACTTCCTACCATACAAAGCTTCAAATGGACTCATTTTTAATGAGGCTTGATACCCATTATTATAAGCAAACTCCACTAAGTGGATATAGTCTTCCCATTTTGATGGTTGATCCATCACATACATTCTGACCATGTCTTCAATTATCCTATTGCTCCTCTTTTTTTTCCCATCTAACTTTGGGTGATATGTCATACTAAGATTCATATTTTTCCCAAATCCTTTGAACAAACTTTTCCAAAATTCAGATGTAAAATAAGAATCTCTATCTAAAAATATTGACTTAGGCACTCCATGTAGCCTGGAAACTTCCTTCATGTAAATCTTTGCAATGTTTATTTCCTTGTGTGTTGTCTTTACATGAATAAAATGCATTGCATTAGTCAATTTGTCCACCACCACCATGATGGAATCATGATGCTTCACTTTTCTAGGCAACTTTGTAATGAAATATATTGTAACCAATTCCCACTTCCATTCTAGAATGGACAATGGTTACAACAACCTTGCTGGATGTCTGTTCTTTATTTTCACCTTTTGGCACTCTAGAAACCAAGCTATTTAGTTAGCTACTTCTTTCTTCATTCCCATCCAAAAATATTGGCTCCATGCAACTGCAATGGATTTCTGTCATCCTAGGTGCCCAACATATGTAACGCTATGCATTTCTCTCAGCACTATATTTTCCATCTCCATGGAATTTGACACATACACCTTGCCTCTGTACAAGAGGATTCCATCCTCTTTCAATTCATAATTTCCAAATTTCTACTGTAAATTGCTTTGTTGTAAGTTTTCTTTTATTTGCAAAAAAAGATGATTTGAATTTGCTTCTTCAAGAATTTTATCTTTTAAATATATCCTATACATGTTGGTGAATAAAATATGCACTTCATGAGATCTTCTACCGAGTCCATCAACCACTTGATTTTCTTTACCCTTTATATGTTTAATTTTGAAGTCATACTCACTAAGAAACTCCAACCATCTAGTTTTCTTAGAATTAAGTGTTGGTTGTCCAAATAAATGTTTCAGACCAAAGTGGTTTATTATTAGCTAAAACCTCTTCCCTATGAGATAATGTCTCCATATTTTTAATGCATGTACAATAGCTGCTAACTCTATATCATGAATAACATAATTTCTCTCATGCTCCTTTAGTTTTCTATATTCAAAACATACCACATGATCCTTTTGACTAAGGACTCCACCAAGCGCTTCCTTGCACACATCTGTGCACACTAAAAATTATTCATTCGAATCTACAATATTTAATATGAGTGTACTTGTCAAAAAAAAATTCAACTGCCGGAAACTCTCTTCACATTTTGACATCCATTCAAACTTCACTCCCTTCTTTTGCAAAGAAGTGTTTGGGCTTGCAATATTTGAAAAACCTTTTATTAATCTTTGGTAATAACCCACAAGACCCATAAATGAACTAACCTCGTCACATGTGGACAAGTTGTCG
>CBVK0101641364.1:0-11400 GCA_900067695.1 Picea abies
TAAGCCGCCACCATTCCAGCAAGTTTGTTTTCCGCTGCATTTTACAGTTTCATCTTATTTCCTTATTGAATAGAAAACTAGTTTTATTGTATCTCTGATATTTTGTGTTAAGCATCTTTTAATAATCTGTATACATTTCGTTCTGCTCATAAAATTCAAATCATCTTGAGTCCTCCTTCCTTCATATGTTTTTGAGTTTTTTTTTTCTATTTGGAGGAGTTTCCTACAATTTTTTCGCCTTTTCTCCTCTCATGAGAATTTGTACATGAATAACTTAGCAAGCGTCGTTTCCAAGAAGCATATTTTTTATTAGCAGAATCTTTTCACCGCGGATTGATGAACCAACCTACAACAACATCCTTGGCTCCTGCAAGTGATCCATCATCGCACTGCTCAGATCACAATGCTTTATTCAAATCAAGGTTCCACACATCACTCTAGTGGATATTAAAATATTTTATTACTCAGATTCAAATATTTTTTTGTTATTAAGTATTTTTAAATGTTATGTGTCAATTCCATGTATACATAATATAGTTCCCTCATACTTAACTATAAATGAAACAAACAAATTAAAAATAAAATGTTCAAGCTTAGTCATTCACTACTAAAAATGAGTGAATATATAACCAAAATAAAACAAAAAATTATAACCAAAATCAATCAAATCACAACCAAAATAAAATCAAAAAGTAAAATAGTTAAATAATTCATTTTTTTCCACATATGCCACATGTACCTCCTTAAACATAACTCAAAGCACGTACCTCCTTGAACATAACTGAAGAATGCTCTACTCCCTCCCTCTGTACACCAAGAACCTTTCATCCCTGGATTACAAATTTGGAACAAATTAGCGTTGATTAAGATTGCGACAACATAGAGAACCTCTCTTCATATGTGCAAGTTTTCTTTTCTTTCAAATTTTAAACACCTCAATTTCTTCCATTTTTTGATAAGTTGTTTCCTACATACATCCGCATTTAGTGATTGTGTTCTATGCATGTGTTTTGTATTTTTTCTATGTTTTTAGCTGCATTAGAGATTGTAAGAAATTTTTTTAGTGTCATTTTTAATGTTTTTTTATGTTTATTGTTAAAATGGTTAATTCTAAGCTTATAATTCTCTTTAATTATCATATCCAAAAACTCAAGATGAAATAACTCTACAATCAAAAGTCCTATGGAGAATGTTTGTGGAAGCTCAACCAATATTTACAATGGAAATTGAAATATTTTCCTATAGCAACAAACTTGATTAAACCATAGGTTTGATTAGAGTGCATGTTTTAGAGTGCCTCTTTTATATCGCTATATGTAAAACACCAAAACAAAGTTAGGACAAGTTGAATTCACTATTTGGAAAGTTAGTGAATTCTAAGCATTATAGTTGTAATTTGAATTGTCATTCCTGGTAGGTGATGAGCATTCTTCCATTGAAATTTTTCTTTCCAAATTCAAGTTACTATTGTCATAGTTGAAAGGTTGTAGAAAAATCAAAATAGATAAAAAAACACAATTTTCTAATTATGTACAAGTTTAAAGATCTTTTTTAGGTATTTTCCTCTACTTTTATTCCATTATGAATGCATTTGGATAGTTTCAAATTCCCCCATTTGAGATTTTTTTGTTAGCCTCTTATCAGGGAAAAATCTAAGCGTGTGCAATTAGATATTCTTTATAAATCTAAGAATCAAGCTTTTATGGTTCAAACCTCCAAAAATAAGACAAAACCCATCACAAATAAAAGATTAATCATGCTCAAGCTAGTAATTATGCCTCCAAACCTCAAGAGAACTCAAATTTGATGGAAATTTTCATAGATTTAAAAATTTGATGGAAATTTTTATAATCTAAGATTATTTAGAATTAGTAAAAAATCTTGTAGAACCATTGTTCCATCATATATGCACCATGAATCATGATAAAACTCCATCACCCCTTAAATTTTTTTTAGATTTTCACCATAATATTTGTAACTGAAAAAAATCAATGTACTACAAGATTAACTTATGCCAACAACTGACAATACAAATTCATGATGTATTTTAGATCAAGACATTTTGGTGGTTTGGTAGCAAATTGTGTTGAATTGAAGCTACAAAAATTATGTCCCTATAGGATTTTGAGTGCTCTATTAGACTCTAAGAGCATGTAGGTGTTGTAAAAAACTTAGATTTGTTGGAAAAGTAAAAAAAGTGTGTGAAACATAATATTAAACCGAAGTATTTGAGACTTTTGTATATGCAAGAAAAAACCTAGATTTATATTGCAAATTGGATTCTTTTACAATCAATGTTGCTTCATATGCTATTATTTCTCTTGTTCAGTAATACTATCCACCTATCTTATTCATACAAAGATGAATACAACTCTTATATTTAAAAGTAACTATACTACAAAATATCTTACCCACTACAACCATATACATTATGACTAGATAAAATATCTTTGAGAGGTTCAACAACTATCCATGAGAGAAAACCAAAAGAGGTTGCACAATTGTTGGTTTGGTGAGTGCAAGTTATTTATTTCATACTCCTCATCAATCATTTTTTCAACACTCCCCTTTAAGCTTGATTTCCCTACATTGATAATAACCCCTTGAGGTATGGATACAAAGAAACTTTAGGATTTCAAGATTGAAGTGATAACAAAGGTGCCATTCAATTTTTTTTTGAATTCGATGAATCCCATATCTTCTCTTGGTTTCTCAAATTTAACCTTTGGAAATTCTTTTGTGAATATGTCTGCAACTTGCTCCTCTAACTCATAAAATTACAAATTTATTTCTCCAATCTCAACCAATTCTCTTATGAAATTGTATCTTATGGCCATGTGTTTGTTGCATCTATGAAATATTAGATTCTTTGATAGAGTTATCGAGGGTTGGTTATCAAAGAACATTATTTTTCCCTTGTGTTTCTCCTTATTCAAATCTAACAGTATCCTTCTTAACTATACAACTTGATAAGTTGTTGTATTTTTTGTCATGTGCTTTCCTTCTGCTTTGGAAAGTGACATGATGGGTTGTTTCTTTGAAGTGTGAAATATCTCATGACCCAATTTGGAACACATATCAAGATGTGCTCTTTCAATCATCTATATTTCATCCCCAATCAATGTCATTGTACCCTACTAACTCAAAGGTATATGTTGCAATATACAAGATTCCATGGCTTTTGGTTGCATTCACATACCTTAAAATTCTCTTCCTTGCTTGCAAGTGTGTATCCTTTGGAGTCTCCATAAACCTAGACATCAGGATGACTACATACATGATATCATGTCTTATTTTTGTTAGATACATAAGACTTCCAATCATACTTTTATCAAATGTAGAATGGACATTGCTACTGTAATCATATTTTCTTAGCTTCAAACCTATTGTTGTTGGTGTTGGCATTGGTTTGCTATTCAACATCCTAATTCTCTTCAAGATATCCCCTACATGTTTTCCTTGAAATATGAATATACATTCATTTGTTTGTTTGATCTCAATACCAAGAAAATATCTCAATAAGCCCATATCTATCATTTTGAATTATTTATTAGTGTTGTTATGAATCCTTCTATGGACAAATTTATATTTTCTATAAAAATCAAATCATCTACATATAAGAAAATAAGTAGAAGTTCACCTTAATTGTTAACTTTGATGTAGAGTGTTGGCTAACTACTACTCTTACTAAAACCATTGCTCAAGAAGTAGGACTCAATGCAACTATACCAAGACCTGGGCACTTTCTTGAGACCAAATAACTCTTTCTTCAACTTATATGCTTTCTTCTTAAGTCTTGGAGTTTCAAACATGGGGATTGTTCAACATATACTTCTTTCTTTAACACTCCATTGAGAAAATGTTATTTTGCATCCATCAATTATGCTTTTTACATTATTCTTGGTTTTTTAAACCCACTTCACACTAATAATTTATTTTTCTACTGGAAGGTTTACTAGCTCCCATGTCTCATTTTTCTCAATCGCTTGCATTTCTTCATCCATAGCATCACACCATTTTATTACTTTTTCTGCATCCTTAAAGTAAATAGGATCAAATTTAGAAAATAAATAAAAATTCACCAATTCATTATCATCACCTTCATACCTAAATGCCTCATATATGTCCTTCAATATTCTTGTTTTCCTTGAGTTATTGTTGTCATGATACCTCGAAGAGAGTATATTAGTTCTTCCTTTTATGCTAGGAGTACTTGATGGAGGAGTTTCCTATGGAAAAATTTGGTAACTTGTCATTGGGTGACACCTTGTGTTCCATGTTGAATATAAATGCTTTGAGGTATCATTGTGGTAATACCTTGTGTGCCATTTGATAACTCCATAGGTTGTTTAATCATTTAGGTATTCCTCTTACCATGTGCTTCTTATACAACAAATTCAGCCCACTAAATCTCAAGTGACTATATCTTGGACAGCACAACCTAGATTGGTATATTGTATCAATTTTGAATGCCCTTGAAAAGTCATTCTTCATGGTTAAAGAAAACATTCTTGTGTTTGTAATTTGACTATTACTTCATTCTTCGAGGTTAAAGAAAACATTCTTGTGTTTTTCATCTTGAATAATGTAATTTGACTATTACTGCTATTTAGTGTCACAATCTTGGTGCAAATGGAGATGTTGTTTCTCATTCTCACCTCAAATTTCATGGATCCATCAATACTAGAAAACATTTTATGTTCCACTCATGTGGTTGCTACAATCACTATCTAAGTACCAAACATCATTATTACTTTCTTCTTCTACATTGAAAATGATAAATATATTTTTCTTCTTTTCACTTTTTGTTTCTTCTCTCTTAATGAAATTTGTATTTTTCTTATATATATCATATTGTTTTTTTCTATATTGAGATGCATAATGTCCAACATTTTTACAATAATAACATTGTACATTGGATTTGTCACACCTTTTGTGAAAATATGTGAAAATATTTCATGGGAATTACTACTTCTCCTTCCTCTTCCAAAAAATCATCCTCTTTCATGGCTACTACTTAAACTTCCACTTCCACCACTTTTAAAAACACATCTATTGTTGGATGATCTACCTCTAGTCAAACTTGAGATCTAAAAGCTTGCTCATAAGAAATGGTAGTTGATCTATTCAGCCTTTGTTCATGGATTTGCAAGGAACCTAGAAGTTCATCAAGATACATTTGAGTTAAATCCTTTGACTATTTTATTGCTACAACAATAGGATCAAATCTAGGAGGAAGACTTCTCAAGGCTTTTTCTATGATTTTTTTAACCTCAAGAATGTCTCCATTAGTTCTAATTAGATTAACCAAACTCATAGTGAGAGTAAAGAAAGCATTCACTGAATTAGACTCATTCATTTGCAAATTTTCAATATTTTTTCTTAGCAATTGTAACTTGACAAGATTTACCTTCTTGCTGCCTTGGTATGCATTTTGCAAAGTCTCACATGCTTGCTTGGATTTTGTAGTTTTTGATATCCTTGGAAAAATAGAGTCTCCATTGTTGTTTGTATAAAGTAAACAGCCTTGGTGTCATTCTTCCTATGTCTTCATCTTGGTGCACCATACATAATAATTATTCCCATCAAACTGTGGTACTTATTGCCACATGTTGCTGCTGCTGCTAGCCATCTCAAAGAACCACACTATAAATACCAAAAGCCTCCTAGGACTTGCTTTGATGCCAAAGTGTGGAAAAAGAAATAGAGTGTACAGAGAAACAGCTGTATATGAAAGAAAAAACACAGATTTATATTGCAAACTGAATTCTTTTACAATAGGTGTTGTTGCACATTCTATTCTTCCCCTTGCTCATTAATATTGTCTACCTATCTTCTTCATACAACTCTTTTATTTAAAACAAACTATGCTTCAAAACATATTACCCACTACAACCATATATATTAAATTTATGGTGAGTAGCTAAACTATTTTTGAGAGATTCAATAGCCCTTCATGAGTAAAAGTCAAAAGAAACTGCAAAGCTTGGTGAATGCAGGTCACATATCTTCAAACTTATTTTCAACAGATTTTTCTCTTTCAGGTAACCTAGGTTTTTTTTAAATTTTGCCTAATTTTTTTCTTTATTACATTTTTTGTTTGTCCCTTTCCTATTTTTTGCAGTAGCAACTACCACTCCAGAACGATATCTGCAATAGTTAGTATATAATTAGAGGGCAAAATGTGAGCATCACCATTACAAAATTCTAATATTCATGCATTTTCAAATACAATATAAAAGAAATTGCTTACAGTCTTTATCCTTCATTATTCGATAATCTGCAGCTCCTTGAGAATAAACCTCCTCCTTCGCTGGCGCAGACACACTTCGGCCACCATTTCTTTCTGCAGGAAGAGAAGAATGTACGAAGTTGTGCCTCTCTTGTTCACTAGTGCTTCCAAGTTTATCGTGCGGGGCAGTACTGGTGATTTCAAGAGCTTCTGATGCAAGGAATTCTTTTGATGGAGTGTGGCCTAAGCGGCCGTCCGATTTCGTAGTTTCAAACTTGTGATGGATCTTTTTCAAGAGGAGTCGCTTTACCTGCACCATCATGTGGTTGGGTGTGAGACATGAAAGATTAATGCAGAGATAATATTGGAAAACAAAGACACAGTAGTCAGTCTACCTTCTTGGCGAGTTTTGCTTGCTCAAAGTGTAAAGATGTCGGTCCGTCAATTTTCCATCCAAATATTTTTTGAAGTCTTCCCACTGCAGATCTGTTACCACTCATTAAATCTAATTCTGATTCGACATTCTTTTCTTTGCCATCGGACACATTGAAAGCATCATGACGATGCTTTCTGCGCGAGCTTAGGTAATCCGCGAGAAAGCTGAATCTGCAATATATTTCTTTGATGCGGCCATGATCAGATGGTTGCAGGGACTGGATAATGCAATTGGGCAGCTGAGGCTTGTTCTTATCAACATGGTCTTCTTGGATGTCGATGCTGGGTCTATTGGCTAAGGTTTCTTCAACTCCAATAAAGTCGTCGAGTCCTCCCAGGACCCCGATAACCAAGGGCTCGGTTTCAATTCCACCCGACACAGCCTCGGTTTCATCGACATCGACCGCCGACATCCTTCCCGAGTCTGACCAAACCCCGAATGGTGAAGAGGTCGAGGCACGTCGCGCATCATTCGTATTCATACCGACAGTATTGGTACTTAAACGCCTTTTCTCAAAGTGCTCAAACCCTCCAGCACTTGATCGCGCATGACGCCCTGTATTCCAATCCACACATTCGGACTAATTCCCATGAAAGTAACGACAAACCATTCATTCAAAATGTCAAAAACTACATGCCAGAATTAATCTAAATAAAAGAAGATTTTGCATTTGTTCTAAACAAGGTATAGAGAGCTAGTTGTCGGATAGATTTTATGTTTCAAGCTTACCCGCCTGCAAAGAATTTTTGATACTGTTTTTGCCAGAATTTCGGCATAGCCGTGGGTGTAGCCAATCCCAAATCTCCTGCCAAATTCAAATTGATTCACACGACAAGTTAATCGATATGCCTAATTCTAAATTAAGCATATCCACAATTAGGGTTATGATTTGCTATACTCGAACATTTTAAGACTTTCAAATTAAGAAAGCTAAACCCTATAATTCAAAATGGCTGGACTACGTATCATTCTTAATTTGGGCGGTTAATCTTTGGCAACTACAAGCACACTGTTTAAAATAATGAATCGCTGGGAATAATTTTACGTTTATTGATTATTAACTAATTCTAAATTCAAATGAATATTGTTGGATATTTGATGAGTTCCATTTATTAATTAAATAATTGTAAATCTAACTAAATATTATTGATTAATTTTCAAAGTATGTCATATGAATTAATCAACAGCTGTTTCATCTATTCAAATTGGTGTATGAGACATTTTTATCCAGTAATTTGACTGATAAAGTCTACTAAGATATACATACCCTACTCCCTTTGAATTACCTTCTTCATGTTAAATTAGCGCTGCTTTCCGAACTCTGGTAACCTGCAACCCTGCAAATAATCACAATTTCAATTTCAATATCTATCTCTCGGACTATGAAGATCTGCAAGAACATTGACGAAGATGGCTTCAAAGCTGTAAGTCACTGATATTATATATCCAGAAAACCATCGCCAGGAGGATCTAGAAAGTTTGTGGACGTTATAATAAAACATTAGTTTGTGCACGGTTGTTGATGAGTCTGCATACGTAAGTCAAAAGAAGTCCCTGGAACATACGGGTGGAACAGCGCAAAGCAAGCAGTGTAGTACGTCGTGGACGAGATTAGGCCGTTAAAACCTACAATTACGTAGGTCTGAAATGGTGTCACTGCAATACATATTTGGTATGTCCATCGGGCTAAGATCCAGCGCCGATGGCTTAAAATAGACAGACAGAGAATCACTAGTGGAGTGCAACTATATCATATACTCACAAAAGCGTTTTCAGGAAGGTCAAAGAAATACGATAGACGATGATATCCATTACTAGCTACTGGCTATTAAAAAATCAATCCATCAATTATAACATTATGATATCTATTACTAGCTATTAAAAAATCAATTATAACATATAACATTAAAAAATCAACTCATGATTATAACATTTGTTGCACTAAGCTTCTCTGGTGTAGTTTAAAAGTTTTATATTTTATTTTTGTGGGTTATTATTATTGGAATTTGGTAAATCAATTATTGATGAAATTGCAATTTTACATTGTTTTAATTGATTTCAAGTTATTGTATCTCAATTGGTTAGGGTAGGGAGTTTTCTAGTCCCCACCCAAGTTTTAGTCTCATAGATGAGACATGCTGCTCTTTATGAACCAAATGGATTCTATTCAACACCCTCAAATCTCAACCACTAAAATCTACAATTCCATTTATTATTGTGAATCACTCAAACTTGAAAGGTTCAAAACTTCCTACATAGTGTTTACCATTATTCTTAAACACTCTAGTTTGAAAATCTAAACACTCTTAAACATTATTCTGCTTGTTCACAATTAATTTTAGTAAATGATATATTATTTTTTAATGAAAATATTGTTATAATGATATTAAAAATATATTTTATAAAATTAAAAAATAAATAATAAATATAAAAATATTATAAATTAAATAATTAAAAAAATTAAAACATAAAAATATAAGAATTTTCTTTAATATAAAAAAACTAATTCTCTTTTATATCATTGTAAGAATTCTCATATATATTTATATATCTTAACAATCCCTCGGAACAGGTTTCATCTAGTTAGGGGAGTTTTAATGCACTGGAGGACGTGGGCGACGTGGAGGAGTGCCCTGTCCTGTGAAACATGCAGCCACCACGCGAGAGAAATTGTGTTGAAACCAGGCGAATCCGTTGGAAGTGAGGGAGGAAAATGACATGTACAGGAAGGACGAGCTCCGCTCCGTTCATGCTTAGGTTACCATTTATGACTGTAAGTGCTTTTTGGATGCCTCGTTGCTCCTGTTGTCAAGAGGATTTGTTAGGATTCTTAGCATTGCTTTGGCGTCTATCTCTAGTTTATTTCGATCTTTGTTTCTGGTCAATGTTGTGTCTTTAGGGTTCTGTCTCTGGTTCACTTTCGTTCATACAGTCACTCTTCTAACAGTTTCCATGGATCCTCACGCTGTCCGACTCCTGTTTGCAAGACTCAGGCGGCCTTTGCGGTGGGGGCTACTATTAAGTATTACTATGAAAATTCAATTCATGTTAGAAAGACCCAGGCGACCCTTGAGGTGGGGTTTGTTGTTGGAAACATGTCAACCAATTTTCTTATGCACATGCATGCAGTTATATTTAGAATGTGATTACATGCACACTTTTGTTTAACAGTTTGTGAAACTGATGGATCTTATTATAAATGTTATATATACGAGCATACCTATAGAGGTGAGAGTCCAATGTGTAGTGAGTGTGTGTGAGCAAGACACAATACTGTGGAGTACAATGTGTCTGTGAGGAGAGGATGGTTGTATGCATGTGTTGGCTTATTGTTAGAGAAGTTGTGGAGCTGTGATGGTGTTTGGCTTCTCTTGGCTTGTAGGAAAGGTGATGGATAAATTTGGGCACGATATATCAAGTAAATTATTGTCAAGGTGGAGATTGTTTGAAACATGCCAATGAATTTCCCATGCGGTCACATGCACATACATGAAGCTATATTACGAATGTGCATGCATGCACTCTTTTGTGAACAAATTATGTAACTGGTGGATCTAATTATAATCAATTAGTACAACTATTTGAGAGATTCTATATATATGAGCATACCCATAGAGGTGAGAGTGCAATGTGTGTAGAGTGTGTGAGGAAGACACAATACTGTGGAGTGCAGTGTGTATGTGAGGAGAGGATGGTTGTATGTCTGTGCTGGTTATTGTAATTCTCCCTTGAATAATAAGAATATCGATTATCATTGCCCGTGGTTTTTTTCGGCATTGGGATTCCACATAAATCACTATATCAATTGTGTGATTGTTATTGTGTTGTGTTTGATTTGATGATCTCAGTTTTGTGCTATGTTTTTCTTTCGCTTCCTAACAAGTGGTATCAGAGCAGAGAGTTGAAAGATCTGAGAACGAAGGAGAATAGAATTCGGTCGTTGGAGATCAAAACAAGTTAACCGAGCACATACTTGAAGGGACCGTTGGTTGTTGGATCAAAGTTAAGTAGACCATAAGGCAAAGGCGAGTCTATTGCAGGGAGAAGCGGTAATCATCAAACTATCGTTCCCTAAGTCGTGTTGAAGGGGTGATTGTGGATATCCCCTAAGCGAAGAGATAGGCGCAATAGTCGTGGTCTATGCATCATCGTACCATATACCAAATGTGAGAAGCTATAGTTATGTGCATCATTGCACCCTATACTAAGTGAGAGGAGTGATAATTTGGTGTCATCGTTATTCGCACCCCAGACCTCTTGGGAGGAGCGATAGTCGTGGATTGATCATTGTGGAAAGTTTGTTAACTTTGAATGCATGAGGTATATGTACATAACTCAAGAGTTTTAAGTTTGAGGTGGAGAAGTTCAGCAGTAAAAATAGCCTTGCGCTATGGAAGCTCAAGATGTGGGATCTACTTTTTCAACAAGGATTGTAAACTTGGCATTGGTTGGAAAGATAAACAAACCGACAAGCATGACTGACGAGGACTGGGAAGATATGGATGCAAGAGCTCTCAGTACCATTCAATTGTGTTTGGCATATGAAGTGTTGTTTATTATCGTTGAAGAGGAGACAACAAAAAGTTTGTGGAACAAACTGGAGAGTCTGTATATGAAAAAGTCCTTGATGAAAAAAGTCTTCTTGAAGAGGCAGTTGTACGACTTGCGGATGAAAGAAGGTACGAAAATTGTTGATCACTTGAATTTTTTCAATACTCTGATTTGTCAATTA
>CBVK0101641376.1:0-11042 GCA_900067695.1 Picea abies
TTTTGTCTTGACTGGCTTATCTTGTGGGAGTTGGGATACCCAGCTCGGGTAATGAGTGGTAGCTCGACCTTGCAAGGTGACCTGGCTGCTAGCTGTTCTCTGGTATAGTGTGCCTGGCCCCTTTGCGACTCGGGGGGCTATGGGGAAGATGAGTACCCATAGAGTTCACTGTGAGGTATCGGTGATGTCACATTGGTCGACAAGTGGAAGCTGGACGGAGCATGCACATTAAAAAAATTACTGAGCAATCACGTTTGGCTAAGGTATGCCAGTTAATTGTTACTTGCAATGAATTTAAATTTACTCATGTTAGTTCTCTATGCTCGTTTAAGATTTCATTTCCATGCGTTGTCTTGCTCCTGCCTTCCTTCGGTATTGTATTTCCCTTACTTGATGCTTTCTGATGGATTTCCTTTGGCAAACCCAACTTCTGATTTCATTGGCTTATCTATGTGGGTTTTAATGATTATTGTGAAGAGAGTGTGCTTTATATTCCGCCCTTATACCTAGGTCATCAGTGCATTCCTGAGCATTCGGCCAGGAGCCGAATCAATGGTCGTCACTTCGGTGTTTAAAGACCTATAGATTCTAATGCTTTGCTTTTCTGTGCATGGATGATGAGCGAAGGATAAATTTTTTCCTAGCCATCTACCCTTATCTTAGCGTTGATTGATTCATGTCTGAACGATTGGTCTTGCGCTTTCTTGTGATTGATTTCTTCTGCGTTTTGGATTGTAAAACTCCGCGTTTTGATTGATGGTAAAACTCTGCGTTTTGATTGATGAATCCCAACACCTTGATCGATAAATCTCAATGATTTAATATGTTAATGTCTGCGCTTATTTATGTTGTGTTTGCGAATTTGCTGTGTCTACGATTGAATATTTGTTGACAACGTTTAATTTATATATTTATTGCGATTATACATGCTGTTTGGACTACAATTTCGTGGTTGTTTTTACTGCCTTAGATGCCCCTTTGTGCTGTGTTTTGATGGAATTTTCTCCACCATTTCGTGCTTCCTTGCACAACCATTTCGTGCTTCCTTGCACAATGATTTCATGCTTCTATTGTACAATGTTTTCGTCCTTCTATTGCACAACTATTTCATCCTTCCATTGCAAAACTATTTTTCCCTTCTTGCACAAATTATGCTCCATGATTTTATCGACACATTGCACTGTTTCTTCTCCACGATTTATTGGCATAATGCATAGTTTTTACACTGCAATTATCACCGCAAAGATCTCTGCAGTTATCATTGTGAATAACTGCGTTTTATATCACTACGAATTTGTATATCCGCGTTTTATATCACTGTGAAAATTGACTTTATATCTGCGTTTTATATCAGTACGAATTGTATATCTGCGTTTTTTTATCACTGCGAATATTGACTTTATATCTGCTTTTTATATCACTACGAATTGTATATCTGCGTTTTATATCACTATGAATTTTGACAGCATGAGTGTATATAGATGATAGCAACTTCATATTTAATAGAAAACAAAGTTTATATATAAAAGACATCAGTTATATGTTTAAGCAATGATTTTATTGGACATAGACTTCTTTAGATAGTGTTTTGACAACCACCTAATGTATTCAATAGGCAACAAAATTATTGGTTAGATAACGATGCCCTTAAATTTCAATTATGAAAGACAGCGATGCATGTGAATGCCAATGTTTTGTAGGTGAATGGAAATAGGTATTATGGGATCGCCAATGTGGTGATTACTGCTGTAGTGACTGCGTTCTCATCCAATATATTTTTAGACAACTAATTGTTTATTTTACAGACATAAATTTTTATTTGACAACAATATCCTTGTTAGCTTTCATCTGATAGACAACGAACCTTTAAGGGATAGCACTATATTTTAGATAGAAAAATCATTGATATATATCATTAGTATTAGACATCAATACTATTAATGGATATCCATATAACTTTCACATAGCGAACATTGTTTACAATTTAGATAGCGAATTCAGTTAGCGAATTTCTTTACCATATTGTTTTATGATTTCTTTACTAGATAGGGAATTCCGTTTTAAAAGACATGTTTTACATTGTTTAAAAGACTTGTTCCATATTTGGTTATGTTTAAAGGATAATGCACTCATCCTTAGGAAAATACTTATATTTGTCTCAGTTTTACATTTAAAAGACAACAAATTTGTATTAAAGGCAACAAGTATATTCACATAAGATAGCGATATAGTTTTAGTTTGAAATAGTGATTTAAGACAACGAATTCTTAAAGTTCAGGTTCAATGGCGATACAGATGGTTTTTGCCTTACATCAATCTTAATGGTTTGATTTTAAGTACATGAATCATTGCCTTATATCAGGCTTAATTTTTCTCCCAATAAGGAACTAGATAAGGACCTATTGAATTATTGAGTGTTTTTTTGTAAGGTTGTTGCATTGCTGGATTTTATGTTGGGATGAAGGGTTGGAATTAGTCTAGGTGGGCATGGGTCTCTAGTGTGCCCATCTCCCTGTGGAAACATGATTTATTGAGTTGAATCGTTGCGCACATGGATCAAGAAGCGCACACAATAACCTGGCTTAGGATAGTGCACCACCCGATGTGGTTGAGACTGTTGTTTTTATGGTGGTACTTTTTTTTTTTAACTGTTGTGTTGTCTCTCACTCGTCGAGAAGGTTCTAGTTACTGGTCGTCGAAGCCTGTGTGTCGGGTTGTTGATGTTCTCTCTTATCTTGTAGGCATTGTATCACATGCGTCGGGCGGGTAGCTGATTTTATATGCCTTTTGATTATCTCATGTTTCGTCGAGTTGCATGATGTGCTAGTATGTTGAGTCTTTGTGTCTGTTGCTTGAATGCATAAGTTGTGTTCGTCGTCAAGTGGTGTTGTCTAACTATTGTCGTTGTTTCCATCTTGCAAAAAGAAAAAAAATTTTTCTTTTGCGTCGTGTCACTTGTAGTCGTAATGATGGGGTCATTACAGGAAGAGATGAAGATGAATACTGATAGTCATGACAAAGGTTCAGAAATAAACCACAATCCGAGGAAAGATAATTCCATAGAAATTGGTAGAAACCAGATGATTCAAGAGGAATTTGACAGGAAATTTGACGAGTTGAAGGAAAGACTTAGTATAATTATGGATTTGCTACAAGAATGAAATGAAGACTAGAGAAGAGGTTGGAATGTGAATTTGTTTCAAGTGACCTATTGAGAATTTATATGTGAGGAACCTGAGATAGATTTTGAAGGACATATTGGATACTTGGATCAGAGAAGAAGAACTTAGAGAAGCCGAGTACATAAATTCCTTGGAAGTAGGACTAACAATTCACTTTTGTGAACTAGAGAAGGGAGTAATGCTTGGAGAGGAAGATGAGGTTTAGAGTACATACCTCATGAAGAACTTGGATAGTTCATTCCAACCTAAGGATAAGATTCTAGAGGCATATAAAGAGAGTGAAGAGTCTCATATTTTTAAGACTAATGATTTGTGTATGTTTGCAAGACTTATAGATCATGGAGATAGGCAGCCACTTGAAGCTATCCTATAGGAAGAATCACCTCATGAAGGCATGAGAAAGAGACATATTCATAGTTATGTCATGTTAGAGGAAAGGAAAACATTGTCTCTTGGAATATGTGAAAGAGGAATTCATGCATGTTCAAAGGATGCAGATGATGGAGGTGCAAGGAGGATGAATAGTTGGCTTGGAGATACTTTAGAAGATGAAGTACATAAATTCTTGGAAAGATCTATGCAACGATACAATGAGGCAAGTATGGAGATTGATAAGGAGGAGATGGAAGTGGAAGATGATGATCATTGGTACATGATCATGAAAGAAGGTATAAAAGTTTTGCAACAAATCTGTCATTTTAGTAAATTCCAAGAATATAGTTTATTTGAGCAATATTATAGACTAAGCATGCAACTTGAAGATATGAAATATTGTTTGCATAATTTTTTATTTAGTGAGCAATGTTCTCAAGAAGATGAGGAAAGACAAATATGTGAAGGCAAAGAGATGGAAGCAGCCATACAAGTTTTCCATGGTAAATTGCAACAAAATTGCAGCAGTAGTGTGTACCAACAGAGGACAAGACTGGGCATTGAGGAGTTATGGAAGCAGTTGATGAAGGCTTCCAAGAAGAGATACCAGAGAAAGAAGAAGAAGCACAACATGTCAATACAACTTACTAAAGCAAGAAGAGATGTTACACAACAACATAGTAAAGTATGGTATCCTGGAATGTTGCAAACAACAACAAGGAAACAACAAAGCAACAAGGTGAATGGTGAGCAACAACATCAATTTTGGGATCTAGGAGGACTGAATCACATCATATATATTGGTATATATATATTTTTAGAAATTAAAATTAATATGAATATAAACCCTCAGAGTAAGTGGTTATAGTAAACAATGAAGGATACAAGATATGTTTTATATAAGCCTTTTTTTGTGTTGCTCTATGGTGCAAAGGACATTGCAAAAAAATGGCACGTTAAAATATTCTAATAGAAAAAGGAAATCGTCATGTCTAAGCCTAGTGAAAACAAGATCACAGTTTTTGGACAATGTCTTCAATTTGGACCCAGTTACATTGATATCAATTTTTTTGAAATTAATATTAAAATACTTTCTTGATTGTTTATAATTAGCACTAAAAATATTTTCTTGATTGTTTATGATTAGCAATTAAAAAAACACAAGAAAATGTTAAATTTGGCAGCATCGACAGTCATTCTCCAATGAGAGGCCATATGGGCCACCTTGAGGCTAGCCAGGAAGATTTGGAGAGTCAACCAGTCTTGTGAGGTATTGACAAAAGCCAGGGGGAATGCACAACCTCTATGAGTCAAACCAAAAGTTAGGATGAATGCGATGCTATGTGATTCTAATGCAAAAGTTAGGGGGAACGTACAACCTCAGTGAGCATAGACAATCTAGTGCAAAAGTCAGGGGGAACGTACAACCTCTGTGAGCATAGACAGACTAGTAAAAAAGTCAGGGGGAACGTACAACCTCTATGAGCTTAGTCAAACCTTGTAAGCCATGAGAAAAAGTTAAGGCATTTAGCAAAAGTTAGGTTGAATATAAAATTCATATGATCTAGAAACAAATGATATTCCTAATATTGCAAATGATATAAATGTATTGATCTAGTGCGCTGGCACGTGTAACATTATCCACCATGAAGAGAATTTTGAATTGATTCAAGAGTCTCATGTTTTTAAAACTAATAAATTGTGTGTGATTGTAGTTTGTACCAATTTTGCAAGTCATGAAGATAGGCCTCCACTTGAAGTTGTCATAAGAGAAGAATTGCCTCCTGAAAACATAGAGGAAGGACAGATCCATAAATAACTCATATCAGAATAAGAGATAACATTTTCTCATAAAAGCATTAAAAAGGGAGATTATGCATGTTCAAAGAATGCAAGTGTTGAAGATAACAAGGATGATGAATATGTGAAGAGAAAAATGAGTTGGCCTAGAGATACTTCAGTTGATAATGAAGTACATTGAATCTTGGAATGGGTTATGAAAGAATATAGTGATGGAAGTATGGAAATTTTTAAAGAAGAAATGATAGTGAAGGATGATGATGGTGCTGAAGATCATTGGTGCATGATCATGGAGAAATCCTTACAAATAGGTATAAAGTGTTTATTGCAAATATGTCATTTTAATAAAGTCCAAGAACAAAGTTTGTTTAAGCAATTATATAGACTAAGCATGCATCTTAGAGATATGCAATATTGGTTGCATAACTTTTTATTTAGCGAGTAGTGTTTTAAGAAAGTTGAGGACATACATAGGTGTGCAGACAAAGAGATGGAAGTATACACACAATTTTTTTGTGGAAATTTGTAGCAGACAAATTACAACGATGATGTGTCCAACAAAAGGATAAATTGGACCTTGAATTGGATGAGTTCTGGAAGGATTTGATGAATATTTCCAAGTGGAAATACCAGAAGAAGAAGAAGAATAAGAAGAAGAGAAACATGCAAGTGCAACTTACTAAAGGAAGCAAGAAGTTTGCATAACAACAAAGTAAAGTTTGGGATCCTGGAATGTTGCAGACAACAACAATACAACAACATGATAGCAAAGGAGGTGGACAACAACATAAGATTTGGGATCCAAGAGGAATTCAACAAATTAAGACTCACGATCAAAATATCATGATTTTTTTTTACCTTGGGAGTCTGATGCAGGATAATTTTTCCTCCAAAATCAATCTTGTTGATTAGACCTTAGGGGTCTTTGAATTTTCTAAGAGAGTGGGTTCCCTAACTTGAAATTATTGTAAATTCTATGTTTCTAGTTGAGTTCTAGAAGTCTTTCATAAGCTAAGGTTTGTTGAATTGAGATTGATTTGAATATAATCGAATCTTCCTTTGTTAAGAAAATCTCGATAGTTTGTAATATTTAGAGAGATCTTAAGGTGAGATGTAGATCTCTTCAGGATTTTGTGGATATGAGGAACCCTAGAAATTAGTGAGTGGAGATATTTTACGATCTGAACCAATTTTGGTGTTAGAATCCTTTATTTTAAGTATTGTAAGCCTAAGGGCATGGAGTGGGGTGAATCAAATAGAGAAAGGATAACAAATTGTGAGTGGAAGAAGCCAGGTGTGGCCAATTAAATGTAAAATCAGGCTTTAGTATCTGGAAGGGTTTGTGTGAAACCCATGTACAATATAAATGATTAATAGAAATAACACCATGTTACGTGATGGTGTGTTATCCTCTTGTAATTGCTTGGATTTTATACATCTTTTTGTGTCGTGTTGAGATTGAGTGTGCAGGGAAAAAGTGTTAGATACATTCTTCAAGAATTGAAGAGGCGAGGGTAGTGAAACGAGCTCACAGCATGAGACCGAGGAACAAAGTTCTTATAAACTTTTTTAAGGAAAAAGGAGTAAGGGAAAGGTGCGCCTTTGAACTGAATCAAAGTCTACAAGTTTCAATAATGAGAAGTGAATTTGCTCTGTACAGAGAACTGTAACTGATTCCACATAGATAGATTAATGGTGAGGATTCAATTCAAATATTCATGTTAAGAGATCGATGATTGCCAATAATTATAGTAGGATAAAATTCATGGAATCAAGACCCAATTTGGAACTGTTGGATCATCCCAACTAACGAAATCCCGACCATTGATTATATCGGCCCACATCATAGAAATTTTGTCTTGTTGAAATTGTCAGGGAAGCAATATCCCGATAGTCCGATGATGGGAGAAAGATCTAATCATCAAATCTAGAGCCATATTGATGGACAAAAGCTATATCGAGAGTTATAAAGTGAAAGGAAGTTAAGGGAGAGATGATCAATCCATGTCTAGAAGAGATCAACGGTGGAAATTAGATCTAGGACAAAGTCACCAGATCAACGACTCTTGTTAGTACCAATAGATCACCCATTAACGATTCCATGGTGTTGAATGGTGGTTAATACCGATACCGATGGCCTTGAGATATTGAAGTACTTCCCCCCAATGCATTTGACAAAACGATTGTGAAGTGATAAGGTGCCGAAATCCTGAAACTTCGACATCAAGGTTTTGCCTTATCAACATATCGTCCCCGGTATATCATTGAACAAAGTGTAAAGTGAAAAGAGACATCCTAATCTCTCAATCCCTTAGATATCATCTCCACCGTTTGTGACTCTATATCGGGTCCCCCGCCATATCGGTATATCACCCCCCTAGGTCATCGAAAAATTAAAGAGTTGCAACAAGTTTAGCACCCGATATACCTGGTACCCAATACTTCAGTATTGAGGTTCCGTGAGTCAATGTTCCATCATACCGGATCAAAAAATTGGTGAATAATGTATATTGTGATCGTCGGTAAAGGAGCATTGATCCGGTAATCCCGTGGTCATAGCCCACAGTTGCATAGAGAATTAGTGCCAAAGCATAAGTGCTCAAGTGAATAAGCACTTGGTCATAACACTTGGTCGCACAGAGGAAAAGGAGATTAGTGCAGACAACAAGTGTTCAAGTTTTGAACTGAGCACATATAGTGTGATCCAAAACCTTGTGTTCTCATAGATTTGGTACCATCAAAAGGAGCCGAATAGCCTGTGGTTATATTGGAGTCGACAGAGTAAGTAAAAAATCTATAAATTGAATTTATGACCAATCTGGATTAGATAAGGAGATCAAGATGCCGAAAATATGAATTTCCTATGAATTGCATAAGCATCAAAACATAAAGCACTGCCTTGTTCTGAGGACTTAGAACCACTCCAAATATTTGGAACAACCAGGAAGGGCTGAGGCGCTAGCAGAGTTATTAAAAACTCTACACCTGTGGGTATTATGACCTGGTGGGTCATCACTTTTATATCTTAGCAGGATGACATCGAAGTTGTTACTTCGCATAAGCATCAAAACATAAAGCACTGCCTTGTTCTGAGGACTTAGAACCACTCCAAATATTTGGAACAACCAGGAAGGGCTGAGGCGCTAGCAGAGTTATTAAAAACTCTACACCTGTGGGTATTATGACCTGGTGGGTCATCACTTTTATATCTTAGCAGGATGACATCGAAGTTGTTACTTCCATTCCTCCTCCATATTGAATTCATTACTTTATGCAAAATAAACTGAATTTAGTGAAGAAAACTAGGTTTCTAGCACCACTAAACTCAGATTTCTGCTTAGGACCCTAGCAAGCAAAAATATACAAAAATAAAAAAAAATACATTAAAAAAAAAGAAAAACAATGGTGTAGTGGTGAAAACTAGGTTTTTGGCACCATTAGAATTGAATTGTTGTTCTAAAACCAGGTGACTAGCAGACAAGAATTCATATTGAATTGTTCTTCAAATAATTACAGGATCCACCCAGATCTTGTAACAATTCAATTTTTTTTGGAAAACATTGAATACAAGAGTTCATACATCAAATTTCAAAGGCTATTCCTAAAAAGTTTCATCAACAACATGGTCTTATTTGTTCAGTAGAAAAGTTTAGTTCTTCAAATGGTGAATTCTTACAAGAAATATTATGAAAATTTGATTTTATTTTGAGTCTTCAAAACAAGATATTTTTAAATTCTGATCAACGTAGAGGAACATCATTCTAACTCTTTCTAGATCAACATTTCAAATGTTACACTTTTAATATGATGTAAATTTGGTTATAAAACATTTCTTTAACTAAATATACTCTCACAAGTTCATAATACAAATCAACACAAAGATTGGCTAAGAGGATTTGATGTACAACATTGATAAAGCAACATTCAAGTCGCAGATCTTCAAAGGAAAGCATTCAACGGAACCAGTGAATAAAGATACCTAGATAGCATGAATCTAACAAGTGCATTCAAGGAGTAGACATTCCAACAACATTCAAGCAACTTGCAAACGTATAGGAACATTCCAATTGCATCAACATTTGGTACACCAAGGTTTGATAATTTTTGTCTAATTATTTAGAAAATAGAATAAAAACTTGAAATTACTTTTTAAATCCTTTAAGGTCTTTTACCATCCTTACACTACCTATCATTTCAGTACCATCCTTACACTACCTATCATTACACTACCATCCTTACACCACCTATGACACACTTACATCCTTATACTACCATGATTCTACTACCTATACACATACTTATAAACCTTTTCATTCCATAATCCATTTTTGTTCCTCCGTATCCATTACATATTTCTATTTATTTATCCAATTTTCATCAATCTTCCAATATTCAATCCCCTACCTTTTCACATATCTCCTATGTCGTCATATAAGCCTACCTACCAATACCAATAATTAAAAAAAAAACCTATGATTGTATGGCCCAATATTCCCTCTTACAAGATTGCATTACATTTAGTGAAGCCATCAAAATACTTGTATTGCCGAGCCAAAATTTGAAAATTCATGGAGGATTCAACGAATATTGCTGCAAAGGTTGAGGGATAAGGTACATGAGAATAATCTGAAGCTAAAAACAAGGAGTCCAAGTGAAAAATTGAATTAGAATTTACAGAGTCCAATATTTGGAACTTGAAGATTGAAAGGAGAGGGTTTCATTTTCAAAACCTGCAAGACAAACATTGAAATGCCATAGAAACGAATCAACATGTTAGCAGAGGTAATTCGACTCTCAGTAAAATAAATTTTCAATTTTTGAAGCATCTCTGGTTTAAAAGGGTGCACCTTTAATAGAGAGGGTTTTAATAATTTTGGATAAAATTGGCTGCAAGAGTTGAAGGAAAACTATATGAAAGGAATTCGAGAACAAAAGTGACCAATTGATCCACCTATTCACACAAAGAAGGAAAAAAATTGAGATTGGAGGTAGCAATTGCAGAGATAGAGGTTCTAAAAATAATAGAGGCACACAAAAACCAGAGATTCAGGCATAATTATGCAATGAACAAAGGTACTTTCATATCTACTATCTATTTTTCAAATTTCTGGAGTATAAAATTGTTATATCGGGTCTACAAAGACAATTTCACAGAGATCAGGTTTCAAAACCAACATTTAGGGTTTACATATCAGAATGAGGGTTTTAAAATTCAAAGCAATAATATCAAGAATTGAACATACTCAAGTTCTCTCAAAGGTAATTACATTAAATTAAATCTATGTGTTTAGAAAATATCTTAAATGGCTGTGAGATATGAACCATATGGAGTTAGTTTGGTTGGGTTCCATGAAGATTGTGAAGATATCTTAACTAGGATAGGATAGCTTGATTTTTATGGAAATTTTGAAGGACATAACTTAGAAATAACAAAGGAATTTTCCAACAGTTTTGATGGAGAATGTGCCTACATAGGAAACCTCACGCTTCATATCTCTTAAAAGTCTTTGTCTGAAATCATTGGACTACCGCAAGCAGGAGAAAAATGGTTTAAAAACAAGCCCATAAAGGCATATGATTGGATTACATACATGTTAAGGAATATGATAAGATTGAATTGGACATTTGGAGTGCCTAGAATCTGGCTCAAATATCCCTAGAAGGATCTATCATTCCTCATTCAAAAGT
>CBVK0101641394.1:0-10554 GCA_900067695.1 Picea abies
GAGTTGCACCCATCATAACTCACCATGACAAGTTACCATAAGTCCATCCATAGGGTTGACAATCTGCCACACAACATACCGCTGTGATCTGGGCCCTCCAAAGTCACCAAAATTGAGAACAACCTTGTTTTCCATTAACCATACAAATCAGAAAGTAAAACCTCAACAATATCCCTGGGAATCTCCTATGCGCACGAATCTGTTGTAGACCACCTGCACGACTTTCTGACATCACGTCACCCTGTATAGATTTGTACATGCCCAGAAAATAGATACGCGATTCAACTTTTGGCAACCCACAGAAATACGTTGTTTGCCCCATTGCAAATCGTGTATAACCTATACACGATTTTCCCTTCTCCAACCCACGTATATACGCGCTTTGTCATCCTACAAACCACGTATGGTATGGAAAATTCGCTCCACACGTGTGACCTTTTTCGCTCCTCTCTTCAGGGCCAGATTCGCCACCTTGCAGACTTTCCCTTTGCTGAGATCACCAATCCTCCTAGCACAAGTGCAAACTCACTTATGCTAGCTCCATCATGTGTCCACTCTCTCTACATGATATGTAATGTCACAATGACCTTTCTCTTACATACAAGTCCTAGGGGTGAACATAAAAGTGTTTGATGTTTTGATAGCAGCGGGAGGTATTCCCTCCTGAACGACATTTATTAGACAAGAAGAAGATTCCATAAGTCAAAGGAAGACCATTGTATAGTTGCAGAACACCCCAAAAGAGTAGTTGGTCTACAGGAAAAGATAAATGGAAAATATAATTTCCCAGAAGAGAAGTCGGCCCCAACTGAAGTGACTTGAAGACTATAAATAAAGGTGATGCCTTGCTCATTATACACACTCATTGAACTATCTCACTCAAGAAGAATGCGCAATCTAAGGCAAGGAGAAGACACAACTACTGCAATAACTAGGGTTTGTCTTGGTTATTCTTGGTTGTTTCTCTTGTGCGCTATCTCTGGGAAGAAGTGCAGTGACTTTGTATGGTAGTGTTGTTGCAGCGATTTGGTGCACTACCTTTGTCTAGTGCGGTAGTCTTGTATTAAGGGTTCTTCATTGTCATGTTTCTCTTGTAAAGAAGAGTCTGTTCATGGTTTGATTTTATTATCAGAAAGAATCTATCTAAGAAAGGTTGGTTGGGTTTTTCCCCAGGTTTGGGGTTTTCCCAAGATAACTCTTGTGTCTTCTTGTGATTGTTTATGCTGTTGATATTCTTAGTATATGATATATGTAAAAGAAGATCTAAATTCACTGATAAATCTATTTCTTTGTAAATTAAAGAAAATCTAACATGGTTTCAGAGTTGGTTACCTTCTGAACAATCTAACCACTGGAAGGAAGATCTTGAGAGTTGCAACTGAAAAGTTTTTTTTCAAGCTCGTTGAGCACTCTTTCCAAAGGCGTTGGGACTAATTGCACCATAAATCAATTCTCCCTACCCTAGCGTACCCCCTGCAACATTCAGAGTGCAAATTCATGGAGTTCGAATTTTTGGAATTTCTTCAGTCCTAGGGTTTCTACGAGTGAAAATGATTACCAGTATGAGAGTTGAGGAGATACTGGCTGGAGTAGACAACTTCAAATCGTGGAAGCATAGGATACCCCTCATTATAGAAGAGAATGAGTTGTTGGATCATGTCAAGCAAGTTCTCCCAAAACTGGAAGAAGAAGAGGCCAGGGATAAGTTTAAGAAGAATGAAATCAAGGCCAAGAGGATCTTGACAGATTCAATCAATGATCACTTGATACCCAATGTATTAGAATTGAAGACACTAAAGAAAATGTTTGATGCCCTAACCGGATTATATGAAAGCAAGAACACAAGCAGGAAGCTAACCCTAAGGCATCAACTAAGAAACGTAATGATAAACAAGTCAAAAACATAACCCTAAGGCATCAACTAAGAAACGTAATGATAAACAAGTCAAAAACAATTTCCAACTACTTCATGAAAATCTCACATATTAAAGATCAATTAGGAGCTATTGGAGATTCAGTGGACGATTCAGAGTTGTGACTACGACCCATAATGGCTTTCCTTCTTCTCAGGACCCATTTGTTCAAGGAATCTGTGCAAGAAGTAAATTTCCCAAATTTGACAAGCTATGGACATGCTATACCCAAGAAGAATCCAAATAAATATCCAAATCACAAAAGACCAATGATCAAGTAAACCAATCTCTTGTTGCTCATGTGAGGAAAAGGAAAGAAAGAAGAAATACCAGTTCAAAGAAAGCTACAAGATCAGTTCCAGACCATAAGAAGGATGTATCTAAAATCAGATGTTACAATTGCAATAAGTTGGAACATTTCTCCTATTAGTGTCCTCAAGGGAAAGGGAAAAGAAAACATCATACACATGCAGCAGATATGGAAGAGTCCAAGTCTCAAAAGAAGACGAAGGAATCAAAAGATGAAGAATTTGTCTTTGTCTCAGCTCTCACAGGTACTATCACTCAAGGAAGTGATATTTGGCTAGTAGACAATGGTGCTTCCAAGCACACACTCAAGGAAGTGATATTTGGCTAGTAGACAATGGTGCTTCCAAGCACATGACCGGGTTCAGAAGATCTCTTAAAAAATTGATAGAAAAGAGTTCATCCCTTTAGGTGGAACTTGGGGATGATTCTAGACATGCATTCAAAGGAGTAGGAGAAACCTCCTACCATCTTGATTAAGGTAATTCTATCTCAATAAAAGATGTTTTGTTTGTACAAGGCTTAAAGAAGAATCTTCTTGCTATTTCTGCCTTAGAAGCTAAAGGCTTCAGAGTAGCGTTTGTGGATAGTTCTTATATGGCCTAAAAGTTCAAGTATAGACTCAACTATTATGATTGGTGTCCGAGAGGGAGGATTGTATAAATTGAAGGGACATCTAGAACGCTAGAACATGATGGAGTATGCAAAGGATGCGCACTTGGAAAGAATGCAAAGGGAAGCTTTTCAGGCAGTGACAATAGATCCAAAGGGATCTTGGATATTATACATTCAGATGTACGACGGTGCCATCTCTAGGTAACTTTTTTATACTATGTCATTTTTATTGATGATTACTCACGTAAGACATGGATCTATTTCTTGAAAGCAAAAGATGAAGTTTTTAGTAAGTTTCAAGAATTCAAGGCTTTAGTAGAAAATCTCTTTTGAAATAAGATCAAAATCTTGAGGCTCGACTTCCGGTTGTTGCTCATCGGCTAGTAAGGTATCGGCCAAAACTGAGGATCCAGGGGCAGGTTCGGTACTTACTTAGTAATAGACTATTGAACTGATGATTTCTTGTTGTGGAATTTATTCTTCCTGTCTGCCCGATCCCAGCTTATCCCTTGAGCTGTCCATTTGGGTTCCTGGTATGTCGAGTGGCTCAATGTCTAAGGAACTTTCTACCTCATGCTCACTCTACAGATGACTCTGAACTGGAGCATCGGGACCCAAGGTAGATGCTCTCTCAGGTTCTTTCTCTTCTGTAATTTGCACTGGAGTCATTAGACACACCTCTTAACTCTCTTCATCATCGTAGATGGTTATCAAATCGAAGAAGGGATTTAGTACACTTGTTCTCCCTCATGTCCTCATAATCTCCGGCTGGGTTGAAATTTGTCCTGGTGATCTGATTTGTGGGGGTGGAACTTCAGTGTTTTCTAACCCGGTGATTTCTTCAAGTTGCATCATCTCTAGGCCACTTGGTTCCCTCGGATTTTGATTGGGTTATATGCGGGAATCCTCGTCATTTCTATCAGATTCGGGTTATTTTTCAAATGATCAATGATTCTTTGCGCCCCTTCTAGCAAAAGTATTCCCCTTCTTTGTTCCTTTGTTGTCTCTACCTGTCTGATTTCTTCCCTGGCTATGAGGGCCTCTTGAGTCGACTGCTTTATTGTTTCCACCTGTTCATCCATGCTCATGGCCTTGAACCTTGGTCATATTTGGGTTGGCCAATACTCAGTGCACTCTGTGAAAATTTCATCCTCAAACTTATCATGAGCATATGACCAATAGGATGATACATGTGAAGCATGTTGGAGGACCAGGTATTTAGGGTCGTGCTTGTGGAATCAGCCTGTCGAGACCCTGAATTCAAGCCGTCTCAACCCTTTTTGTTTGGCTTGAGCAGTATCCTTTACCAGATAAAACCCCACATGGAAACCGTAGGGTATGAAAGCTTGCTTCTTGTCGTTGACTAATGTGGCGTTATAGCCTTGCAGGATAGTTTGATAGCAGATTTCTCCCACAATGAGCCAATCTGGGACATGAGCGGGTAGGAGATGCGGTGCTTCGATGGCACCGAATACCCTGATATAGGTTGAGCGTTCATCTAAATACCAATGGCCTACCTTTTCCACCATTTTCTTGGCTGTTGCGGATAATCTTGGGCAATCCTTCTTAAAAATAATAAAATTAATGCAGGCGATGAATTCATCGTAGATGAGTGCATCAAATCTTTTGTACCTATTCTCCCATAGTATGTGTTATCAGTGTTATCACAAATAGTTTTCAAGGGCAACGGGACGTCCAAGTCCATGCTCTGCACAGGAAGAGTCCAAGCGCAACATTCAAAAGCAGTTCACTTCGGGTTCGAAATACTCGCAGTCGAACAGATTCAATTTTCAGCCGCAATATCTGATCTAGAGAAAGATCAACTGTCAAATCAACAAGAGTAAGTCATGACCATCGGATCTCATCGGAGAGAAATCGACAATGGGGAGGCATTGCGAGAATCAGGTTGCAAATTAAAGTTGTTGCAAGTTGTGAGTCCACAATCGCTCAGGATCATTGATCTTGCTCGGTGATCTTGCTAGATCAACGGCATATTGATCCCGCTATGAACAAACATATTCACATTGCGGGGATTAGAAAGGAAATTGAAGTATCTGCTAATTGTGAGCCCGCAATCGCTCCTGGTCGTTGATCGTTCAACAAGGGACACATGTCAGGCGATCTCGTACTCTGGGAGAAAGCAAGCAGAAGTTGAGTGAATAAAGGAATCTCGAAAGCCTAAAGCCCGGACTCCTGAAGTAATTGTGGACCGTTGATCTCAGATCAACGAGAGTCGTTGATCTTTGTAGCAATATCACCTGAAGGCCCAAAGTCTCTAAGTTAACAAGAGGTTGCCACATCAACCAGGAGAAATTTGCTTCAGGAGATTTCCATCCAAACATCCTGAAGTCCCGAAGTAAATCTGAGACATTGAAGGCTGAGGACAGACATCACCAGATCTCTCACTTCAATAATTCGTCACTTCGGAGAATTGCGTGAGCAAGAAGAAGAAAAAGGCCCGAAGCCCGAACTCCTGAAGTGAATCTCGACCGTCCATATCAAAAGGCCGCGCATCACCAGATCTCTCACTTCGAGAATTTGACACTTCGAAGGATTGTGCGAGCAAGCAGAAGAAAAATCTCTTGAAGTAATTGAGAGTCGTTGATCCTGTTAGTGCTCAAAATGCTCTTTTAAAATTTTAAGCATTTTTAGCAAATTCATGCTTAAATTGTCAAATCCTTTGATCATTTGTCTTAGGTCATAACTTCTGAATCCATTATTGAGTAATGATTAGTCTTATTCACAAAATTTTCCAAACTCCTATGGTCTTTGATCTATCTTCTTACTTGCAAAACCAAAAATGGCTTTTTCATTAGTTTCCTAAAACCTTCACTTATAGTTTTCTTTATTTTTTAAAAATAAAAATAAAATAAAATAAAAGCATATAACTTACTTGTCTTTCACCAAAAAAGTGGTGTGTGCTCACGTGTCCTAATCCTAAGTCTAACTTATCTACTAAATCACTGTTCATATACCAAAGTCTACCAATCCACATGTCGATCAATCTAGTCCACAAGTCAACACATAAGATGAAGACAAGCACAAGCCCTTCCTTTTCTACATGTCTCATCAAAATATCAATATGAGCCTGAATGCATATAAAGGCTACAACTTATGATATCCATATGCATGTGGGATTTTGCTCCATGAATAAAAATTTTAAAAGAAACACACAGCTAGTTGAATGACGCGCAATAGGTTGGGTGACAGATGCATGCGCAAGTGCCCTATGATTGAAGATAGCTTGGGTTCAGAACATTTGACCGTCGAAGGCACTGACTCACGGGAAAATAATGGAATTGTTTCCATTGAGCACCAGTTTCGGTTCTGTATTGATGCACCTCCAAGGGCAGCTAAGAAGCAAATCTATGATAGACAGTGGATTGCAGTCGACTCAGTTTTGACAATGTCTTCTGCAAATGCTAAGATGAAGCCAATTACAGTTTTGACATGGGGAATGGCGGTATGAAAAATCTAGTTTCCTAGCCATACTACCTTGATCTACTCAATAAAAAGGATGTTGCGTCCAACTTAAATTTTGATCTTGATGTTGAAGCCATGTCGTGGATAAATCTTTAATATTTTTGGGGAAATTTCAGATGGGGCCTATACTCATCTTCTTAAAATTCATCTCCATTAGATTTGTTTCTCGCCTTTTCCAATATACTTTGAGCAGGACTTCAACACACCTCGTCGAAGTGGAGGATTTAGAGGTGGAGATTAGAAACAGAGCATCCATATGATATTGTGCTTGCTAAATGTTGTTCTTTTGTTTGAAAGGAGGCGGGTTGTTGCTCGTGTTGTGGAAACTATAAAAGAAGGCTCTGAGTTGACAGTGGCTTATATTGAGATTGTTGCAAGCACTGCCTCGTGCCAAAAATCTCTCAAGGAGCAGTATTTATTTGATTGCAAATGCCTATACTGTCTCAAAGTTGATACACCTGATGGTCTTCATGAAGATGTGATTCTAGAAGGTTTTTGATGCTCTAGTGATAACTATGAGGTTTTTGTTGTTCTGCATGATCCTCATGATGCTAAGAAGTTAGTATGACAGTTATGTGGTTGTTAAAAGATTGCAGGAAAGGCTTCACAAAAAACAATATTTTCTATCCTATTACAAGGCTTTTCAAAAGATAGTTAATTGTGAGGGCTATGGATCTTGTTGGAAGGGTTTTCAGGCTGGTTTTAAGCCAAGTGTTGATAGAAATTTCCTCATATCTCTTCGAGCTTGCTACAACGAATCAGAACTCCATTACATAGTCAGCTTGCTACAACGAATCATAGCTCCATTACAACTTTATGAGATAACCTCGTGTGAAGACTCATTACAAAAAGTGCAATGGGTAGAGTCCAATGATGATGTCCCTTTGAATTCCTCATCGACAGAAAGGCTAGAAGAAAAAATAGAACATACAACAAACCATTAAAAATCTATCCTTAAGAAGAAGCAAGGTGTGGTGTACCACATGCTTGGAAGATGGTCATACAAAAGATACTGGCAATCTTAACGATCAAGTAATTGGAGCAGTGGATGCATGACGAGTGCAAACGTAAACATATTGTAACATATTTGAAACCTTGACCCACCATAGTGTGCAAGGTTTCCCACACAAATTGAAAAATGTCGAGTGGTTCCATATATGTGAAATGCACAACCACAGAACATCTGAGTGTTGTCTAAATGAGCAAAATAGAAATGTAAATACAATCCATCACACAGAAAAAAACTGATCATAATAACGAATAGGGGAGAAGAATTGGTTATTATGTTCGAGGTCGCGGTCGAGGTGGTCAAGATCAAGTTGAATTCCAAGGTTAGGGTCGAGGTCGAGGTCGAGGTCAACCTTACTGTTACAATTGCTAGAAAGACGACCAAATTAGCCCCAACTACCCTATAAAAGATCAGGTCGACTTGAAATTTTGTAACATTTGTGGCATGGGCAATCATTCACTGGAATAATATCCAATAGTACTTGATAATATCATGACCAAAAAAAAAATTCAACCTCTTGCACGCAATCTCCAAAGAAGAAGTATAAATTCAAAGAACTTGCATGTCGTCATTAGATCAAGCGCAGGATGGGATAATATCCCCTTACATGATCGACAAATAGCAAAGTCTAGTTAATTTCCAAATCCAAATAAAGAAGAATAGATTATGAAGGAAGTGCTTAAATTATTCAAAAATTATAACCAATACCAACCAAACAGAGGAAGACAAAACGAAGACATTGTACAAGAATTCTTATAGTATTAAAAGAAAAGTATTCAATCGGTTGATTTATAGATCTGCTTAATATAATAACTATGTATAAAGAAGGACAAAGACCATCTAAGAACATCATACAACTGATCCAGATGGATTTTGATGGCCTCCCACCTATTCCAACTAGTTCATTTTGGCATTTTTCCAGTTTGACAGTTTTTTTCCTAGTTTTTGGGTCCCTAACTTACGACGCCGTTTTGAGGCCCGAAACAACATTTTTAGGGTTCCCCATAATCAAAGTGTATATATAGTTAGAGTCTAACAACAAAATGTGTAGTCCTCGAATATATCTTTCCAACGAGCTATCGTGCGCCTAAAACAAAGATCATATGAAAAAGTTAAGACCCTGGAAAGTTGATGTACTAACTTAACCCAATGAGGCCCACATAGCTTTTGGCGCTTCATCTCCTAAGGTTAAATTTTTTTATTTCTAGGGTTTTGGAAGGGCCTCATTGTCATCTTCTTATGGCGAATAAGCACAACCATCACATCTCTTCTCAGAGATAAGCCGCCACCATTCCAACAAGTTTATTTTTCGTTGCATTTTACAGTTTCAACTTATTTCCTTATTGAATAGAAACCAATTTTACTGTATCTTTGTTATTTTTTGTTAAGCATATTAAGATGTTTGTTGGGAGTCACATGTTTTCCCAACTACTAAATCAAATGTCAAATATGGAAGAATAAGATAAAAAATTGCATGTCAATGAGCTTAAACCTTTGGAACAATCTCAACTAGAACCTTCTCAAGTAGAACCACCCCATCTGAAAAACAATACTCCTTAAGTAGTGTCCAGACTCCAAAGATGCAACAATACTCCTTAGGTAGTGTCCAAAGATACATCAAGAGAAAATTCCATTCTTAACTAAAATTCCTTACAAACAAAGATACATCAAGAGAAAATTCCATTCTTAACTAAAATTCCTTACAAATATTCACAACTCCATATCAAGTAAATATTATTATAAAAAAGTAATTAAATAAGTAGTTTATGGATTTAGTTTTGATAAGTGGCACAAGGACATAAAAACTGTGGTCACGTGGTACTTAAATGATTTGATCATCCAATTAGTATTCACAAATGCAAATGGCATATTTTCAACAAGGTTCAAAACTAATATTTTATAAATTAAAAAAATTACAGTATCAAGGTTGATTGATTTATAGTTTAATGTTTGAAATAGGACATAGAACCTTGAAGTGTGAAAATTAAGTTCCAATTGGAAATTACATTATGATTAGAGTTTAACGGTGATATCTAAAAAAAATCTGAATAGACTTTCAGTGTCAATCCTTGTTCCTTTGAAAGTGGAGTTCAATATAGACTATATATTCAAAATACTAACCCTAAATTAACCCTAAATGAACATGTTCAACTTCATTAACCTTTAGAAGAAGACTATATATTCAAAATACTAACCCCAAGAAAACTTGTTCAGCTTCATTAACCTTTCCTTATTTCAAAAGTTTTAATATCCAAGGGAGTTATGATATGCTTTCTAAACTCAACCAAATGAGGCAATAAATATACTAGTAAATTAAGCAATAAGCAACAACATATACACAGTGAAATAGTAAAGAGAGTACCTCAAAAGCATATATGATGAGAATGTTCTCAGTCTCAAATATTATAGTACCTCAAAAGCATATATGATGAGAATGTTCTCAGTCTCAAATATTATTGAAAGACTCCAATCAACTGCAAAAGCATCAACCCATTTGCTTATACACATCTTCGAGGAAAAAGTTGTGATAATATAACTATAAAAAGTAGAAAATGTGTTTTAATTAAATAAAAAGTTAAATTAGAGGACATACACTTGATTTGTTATGCAAACCAAGTCTATAAAGAAATTATTTAGCCTTGTCCTAAAAAAATATTAGAAAAAACTATTAACACTTTAGCACATATTTGAAGCCATGACAAAATAGTTTCAACAAAGATTAAAAAACAAATAGAAGAAAATGACCCACATAAAAAACAAATGCACCTTTGCTTGTTCCTTTGAAAGTGTAGTTCAATCTAGACTATATATTCAAAATACTAACCCTAAATAAACATGTTCAACTTCATTAACCTTTAGAAGAAGACTATATACTCAAAATACTAACCCCAAGAAAACTTGTTCAGCTTCATTAACCTTTTCTTATTTCAAAAGTTTTAATATCCAAGGGAGTTATGATATGCTTTCTAAACTCAACCAAATGAGGCAATAAATATACTAGTAAATTAAGCAATAAGCAACAACATATACACAGTCAAATAGTAAAGAAAGTACCTCAAAAGCATATATGATGAGAATGTTCTCAGTCTAAAATATTATTGGAAGACTCCAATCAACTGCAAAAGCATCAACCCATTTGCTTACACACATCTTCCAGGAAAAAATTGTGATAATATAACTATAAAAAGTAGAAAATGTGTTTTAATTAGATAAAAAATTAAATTAGAG
>CBVK0101641403.1:0-15342 GCA_900067695.1 Picea abies
TCATCCCCTTCTCCTTGTCCATTTTCTTCGTCTCCTCCTCCTCCTAGTGATCCAGAGCCATTTTCTTCATAGGCGTTGTCCTCCTCATCGGTCTCTATCTCTTGGAATTCCTCCTTTTTCTTATTCTTCTTTGTCCCACTGGATTATCCGACATGCTCGACCTGGCTAACCATGGGGATTCCTATGGTGTTAGTTTCAGAGAGTTCTATATCAACGACAAGTACAAGAAATTCCTCTGACCATTCCTTGGTGATCTGCTCCATGTATTCATATGTTAGCTTATAGTATGATTGTAACTCTTCCTTGTTCTCATCTCTACGTGCAGTGATATAGATAAAATGTAGATCTACACAAAACTTTTCTATCAGTCTATACTAGTGTAGGGTGTGTGGTGTCATGCAAGAAAATGATTTAATGGAAACCTTTAGTTGTTGATAATATGCATGGAACACAATTTTGGACTACCACTTCTTCGACATATCATTGGTGTACCACAAGGTAGAAAACCTAGAGGCCAATGGCTCCGATGGTTCGATCTCCGAGAAGGTGGCCCCTTCAATCATTTTCCAAGCGACAAATGAGATCAAAATGATCATCCAGCTGAAGTGGAACTTGTATCCCAAATCCTAAGCTTCATAGAAATCGTTCTCTAGTTCATTGACGAGGTAACTCACTCAATTCATCTGTATGCCCTCCACACATTTTCTTGCAAGGTGCACCACGAACCTGGTGACCTGTGTGTGGTGGTTCTTCCTTACGAGCTTGTCAAATATGAGTTGGAAAGTGAGATACAATGTGCCATCCTATATAGAGGCTACCTTGTAGCCTCACTTTCCTTTTTCAACTTCATCTTAAGGTTCCTTGATGTGTTGTGTCAGGGAGCTGTCTGAGGCCTTCCCTGGGTAAAATTGTTGAGGGTCAAGTCCATGCATGGTTAATAATATAATCAAGTGGATCAAAATTGGATCCAAAATAATCCTCTGGTCAATCCATAGGTATCTGCCATGAAATCACTACAAGAGGAGTTTAACGCAAGCGTTAACCTCCTGGTGACGACCAAAATGGGGAATCTTCATCACATTCATCACAGTGGACTACATCAACCCTTTAATCCATGGCTGGGAGACAAGGAGAGGCTCCTTCCTAGTTGACTTCGTCAAGAAGTGTTTGGGCGATAGAATATAATAGTTTGTCATGTCTCCTAGATTGAAGTCGTTGTTCTTTAGTAGCGAGAGTTTTCCTAACTGACTCCCGACTATGTGTATTCCTTTCGGAATGTACGCGGTGAACAAGGTGTACTCAAAATCTCGTGGGAGGTTGTCTCAGTTAATGGAGAAAACCAAAGGTGGGATATACTCTGGTAGGATCGACGGGATCTACTTCACATTACCCAGATCGTCGCGATGCTTACTTCGCTGCTTAGCCACGAAGTTAACACAGCTAGAACGATGTTCATTCAAAGGGGAATCCTACAGTCCCAGAGTCGACGAGTCCTAGATAGCTTCAGATAATGGTCCGTCAACCATTAGCTTCTTGAGGACCTCCTCGACACACTTCTCTAATTTAGTAGGTTCGCTCGATATTCTCACTTTTAAACTGACAGGTTGGGGTAGGCGAATGGATAAGCGGAGTAGACAAATGGACGATGAGGTCTAGCTTCACTTAACACAACTCGACACACAATCAATTCCCTTCTTGGCTCAGTTAATCACGGGTAGCAAAAAGTGGTCTCGACGCAGCGACCAACAAGTTAAATAAGTAGGGCCTCATAATGGATTCTTCCAATGGCTAGGAATGCTTCCATCAGTCTGAATCTGTCTGTTATGGTGCTGTCTAAATGTCCCGAAAGTGGTCGATTCACCCATAAATGTGTTTTCTAACTGTTCCAGAGAGTCATTCTAATGGTCAAGGCACCTCCAACGGTCATATAGCTTTGCCAGGGAGAAGTCCCATTCTGTGCGGTCCTGCTATTCCAATGAGGCTCAAATCCTGCGAACCTACCCCTTGCGAGGTTCTAGTCTGTGAAGTCTTCCATCTGTTCTCTCTAGATTCTTGTATCTTTTCCAACTTAGCTTTATTTTTATTGAGTTTCCTTGCCTTCTTTCTTGTGATCTGAGTCTCTCTAACGGTTTTTAGAATCCTCTTTCCATTCTTATTCTTATCTTCCCCTAGCGTAGTGACTTTGCACTGTTGATGTGCTCTCAAAGGGTCTAAGGTTAATATCCCTTTTCTTAACACTTCGTGAGTCGACATACTTCTTTCTTGAACGGATAGGTCCTTCAAAAATTCTTGCATTATTTCAACCTTGACAACTATTTCTCTTGCCTTATGTCCCTCCTATGTTGTTACTTTTCTCTATTGCTTCGACGTATCCTCTCGTTCTTCTATTAGTCGGTCTATTTTTCTAGCTATGAAATCCCTTAGTTCTTGTTTTTTGTTTTATGTGTCCTCTTCCTTTCCGATCTGATCCCTCTCAATCCAAGTCTTACCTAACAAAAGTGGGAAAGGGGCGTTGTCCCCAACAAACTTAATGACTTCACATTCCTCTTTAGTCGATGTTCCATGAACAATAATAGGTACATTAGCAACTCTTCCATATAAGGTTATCATCTTACCCTTAAACAAGCCTATCCTTCCCAACAGAGGTATCACAACAAGCTTCCCCAAAATTTCCCAAGTGTCTTTTGTCATAATATTCACTTGAGTTTCCTCATCCAAGACATAGTCTATGTCGAAGTCTTCTATTCTTGCATTTATTTGTTGTTTTACTTTCAGTATCTCTGGTAATCTGACGTCTTTGTGAGCATCCATCGTTTATTTTAGTTGTAATAACGTAGTATGAGCTTTCCCTAATTATTTCTCTTTATGATTCTCTAACATGCCCTTAGTCTCTTGACTTTCTTCGTAGTTTTATTGTCTCATGTTCATCCTTTCAAATTTAGCAATCATCCTTCGACAATCCTTAACCTCATGACCAACAATCTTACAACACAGAAAAATAGGACCTGCGCTAGGACATTCCTTTACAAGATGTCTCGGTATTCTGCAGTTATAACATAATGTCAATCCTCTTTTTCTTTTAAATGTTCCCCAACCTCTTATGTACCACGCACTAGGATCACAGTGCTGGACCTGCAATCTGCAAAAAATCTTTCCAGGTTCTTGCATCCACTGATTAGTCCAAAAATTATTTCTATGCATAGGAATAGCATATCTTTATTCATTTCTATTAACATTACTCACATCAACTCTTTCTTTTAATTGTGCCCTAGCCTTCAGACTAGGACAAAATATGTTAAACATACTTAAATTAATTCTTTCAGAAAAAAAAAAATTCACTTATCTTTCTCTTATCAAAGCACAAAGTTTTACCTCTTTTCATATCTTACCTCTTTTCTTCAAATCATATTTCTTTCTTAGAAGAGAGATTCACAAGTCAAGTAGAGTCATGCGCACTACAACAATAGATCTATGCACAAAGCTTCTATTTTCTTTACTTCAGTTCCCAACAATCACAATTTTAGGTCGCGACAACAGAACCATTTTTTGGCAGAGGAGCAGACCCAGGGTTCAACGCGCAACAGTGCACCAATAAAACCATAACTACCGACTCTTTTGGCAACACCTACGGAGCAGGCCAAGTCTCACCCGAGGTAGAAGCAGGGGGGGTTACAGGATGCAGGTGTCTCTAACCAAGCTGGGATACAAATCTGTGATAATAACACTTCGCAGGGTACTCTACTAACACTCAGAAGATGGCATGCATTAGTTTCCTAATCGTATTAACATCACAGAACATACCCAAAGATAGATCGGTGCAGTAACAATAAATGATTATATATCCCGAGCACTTAGCACTAAGTTAGATTTAACATTCATTTGTCCTTAACACAAGTAAAGCACTAAGCAACAACATATCTATCTATCATACATAATAATGAGAGCACTGAGTAGATTCATAACATAAACAACATAGAACAAAGCAAACCAAAGACACAAGATATATGTGGCTCACCCCCAGTGTGGGTCTACGTCCACCAACCGCTTCCCCTTCTTTATTATTTGTCAATCTCTTACATTCAGTGACTCTTGTGTACTAAGCCACAGAGTCGAGCTTCGCATAGGACATGAGATCTCTGTACTAAACACGAGATCCTCCTTCCAAACTAAGCCAAGGCACAGAGCCAACTCTCTATCAAGCACATAGCCTTACACATAGACATTCCCTTGCATAGAGTCAATCTAACTACTTGCACTTAGCCACTTTCCAATACCTTTCTACAATACATTCTTTACTTATTTATACTTTTACAATCCCTTACAATAAGGCCTAATCATGGGTAAATCCCATGGGCCGACATCCCATAACCCATTACAAAAACCCTAGAGAACCCCTTACTAGGTCCACATAGCTCACAAAATAAGTGAGATCTGCGATCTCAGCTCCACTTAGGCGCTCCATCTTCGACGAGACTGTCAAAGTCCAAAAGTGGTCCAAACTTGACCAAGGTTTCCTCAAAACTTGGTCAAGGGCCAACATGTGTTATAGCTCAAAATCCCACTATTATGCAATTTTTACTTTGGCCTACTTACTTACACATCCACCAACCACTTTTGTTGAGGTTCCTCTTAAAAAACAATTTTTTGCATGGTGTACACACCCTACTACATATGTAGTGCGCATACATATTGCATTCCTGACAACCCATGTATACTCTAAGAAGTTGGAAAAAATAAAACGTTTCATGCTTTTGGGTGGAGTTTATGTGCTATGTCATGTTTCTCAACCATCTTACCTCCTATAGCCCTTCTAACAACGAATTAACCATATTTTGTCCATATAAAAGGGGCCCTAGGGGGGTCATTTGGATATATGAAAGAAGAGGTAAGATAACTCGACCAAACTTTCTCCCTTATATTCCAATCCTTTTGCATCCTGCTCAAAGTTTCATCCTCAACATTCCCTTCCAGTCATCCTCCTTTATACAATCCATCCTTTTACCCTATATTGGCATGCTGGTTGCGAGGATAGCATGTTGGGAATAGTGCACTTGGAGTCAAAGTAGAGGAACCTAGGTGAGGTTCGTGGAGCGGTATCGACAAGATTCAAGTTGTAACTTCCAATCTTGTTATCAACAAAACAGAAACTTCTTGTCCCACATCTTTATGTCTTTATGTTTATTTTTATGAAATTTTTTCATGAATATCTAACCCCAAAGCTGACCTGAAACAACTTTATATAACAAACTATAACAAGATATGTGTAACTGCCAAGAAAATAAACCCATGATGTGGCAAAAGGGGTTCGTGTTGGAGGTCTAGTTCATTGTACTAATCTTGTGATAAGACTATGGTATGAAAATGGACTTCATCTTAGGCATATTAATGATTTAGTGCATTGTACTAATCTTGTATATATATATATATATATATATATATATATATATATATATAACAGACTTAAATTGTATTTCTTAATTTTAGTTTATTTTTTAATTTACAAAATTAAAAATATATAAAATAATAATAAAAAATACAAATTTGGATGTCTTATCCACAAACAATGGGATTTCATTGGTATGTAACTTGACCTAGCTATTTTAAGTTAAGAAAACTAGTTAATTTCGTAATTATTTTAATAACTCTTTAATAGCTTAGCTCTTGTATAAATAAAACAACCTTTGAATCCTATCCAAAACCATAACTCCTCTACTGTTTTTCACTCCGGGCAACATCATTTAGAAATCTAATCGGTTTCAGTCTCCACTCATTTTGCGAATGTTCGGATAACAATTTTTTTGGAGCTTTCAGTCGTATGTGGTTTTTCGTGGGTCTGATCTGTAAGGTTATTACGGTGGTCTGAAATATGGACGTCTTAACAGTTCTTCTCTCTACAGTAGTCTGGTCAATGGCATTACTGATCTTCTGTGAGAGTCTCTTAGCAATGCGGTCGTTGGCATTCACTATCCGCGAGCAAATTGTTTATTTGACTTTTGTCGTGAGCTGGAGTCTCCTGACCTGGAGTCTCCTCACTATGGATTATGCGAGTTTTGCCGTGGCGTTTGGTACGGTTATGCTTTTTGTAATATCTGATTATAACCCTCCTGTGCCCATCTCCGAGACCCGTCAGGTCAAAGGGTTGTTCGATCATCTCAATCCCCGCCGTCTGGTTACAGAGCTGTTCGATCATTTCAATCCCCGCCGTCTGGTTACAGGGCTGTTCGATCATCTCAAACCCCGCCGTCTGGTCACAGTGCTGTTCGATCATCTCAATCCCCGTCTGGTTATAGGGCTGTTCGATCATCTCAATCCCCGCCGTCTGGTTATAGGGCTGTTCGATCATACGACTGGGGATGGCCTACGGATCTTTGTCGAGACCTGGTTCAGTTTGACAGTCTGTGCGATATTATTTTCGATGCTCACTACCGAGTGGGGATGGCCGACGGATTATACGATTTTTGTCGCGACGTGTGGTATGACAGTATATACGACATTTCTGATTCTTCTGGATAATGTTGTGATAATTGTCGATATACTGCTGAACCCTCCTGCGCCCATCCCCGAGACCCGTTCGGTCAAAGGGCCGTTCGACCCTCTCAATTTCCGTCTGGTCACAGGGCTGTTCGATCATCTCAATCATCTCAATGCCAATGTAGCTCCTTCTCACTTCACAGACCTGACTCCTGCAGCCGTCGAAAGTCTGGTAAGCCTGAAAAATTAGTGGATTTGTTTTGTTATATTTGTTTACATAAAGCGTTTTCATTTTTTTCCATTACGTCTGGAATGATTTTACAAGGATATTATTTACTGAATTTTGTAAAGTTTTGTTATGTTCGTTGAAAAAACAAATGTTTTCCATTATGTGTGGATTTTCAGAGGAATTTCGTGGAGATTTGTTAGATAAAGTTCTCTTTCAGTTTTTATCATTTTTCCCACCATATGGATTGATAAAGTTCTCTTTCAGTTTTAAACAGTTTTTTTCTGTTATATAAGGATTGATTTCGCAAGTGTGTTTTTATGAATTTTAAAATCAAAACTCCCTTTTAACTCTCTTTCTCTTTTCTTTACACGCAGAAAGTGATTCCCACTGTAAAATCAGAGAAAGGAGAAGGCGAAGCTAAAGCTAACCAACAGGGGGGTTATGTTTCGGAAAACAATGAGCCAAGTAAATGGCAGCGAAATGAGACTGATATACTTAAGGACTGGGAAATTATAGAGTACGCGGACGAAGCCAATTTAGAAGTGGCTACATGAGTGATCTAATCAATGTTATATAGGCTTAAAATAAATGGAAAGGACCATAGATACTTTTTTGTTTCCTTCAGCGGTTATAATTGAAGAACCGACACATATCAAATATGTTACTTCTTCACAAATCATAAAGAACGTAATTGTATTTTGCTACTTCATGAATGTTTATTGTTAGGGTTTTGATGGATGAAAGATTTACTGAGTAAGTGATTTATTGTTTTTTTGTGGTTTTGTTTATGAAATAATGTAAGTGTAATGTTTTTCTCTAGTGATGGTTGTGCATTCTCTTGAGTAATTGTATTTTGCTACTTCATGAATGTGTATTGTTAGGGTTTTGATGGATGAAAGATTTATTGAGTAAGTGATTTATTGTTTTCTTGTGGTTTTGTTTATGAAATAATGTAAGTGTAATGTTGCTTCTCTAGTGATGGTTGTGCATTCTCTTGAGTAATTGTATTTTTCTACTTCATGAATGTTTATTGTTAGGGTTTTGATGGATGAAAGATTTATTGAGTAAGTGATCTATTGTTTTCTTGTGGTTTTGTTTATGAAATAATGTAAGTGTAATGTTGCTTCTCTAGTGATGGTTGTGCATTCTCTTGAGTAATTGTATTTTGCTACTTCATGAATGTTTATTGTTAGGGTTTTGATGGATGAAAGATTTATTGAGTAGGTGATCTATTGTTTTCTTGTGGTTTTGTTTATGAAATAATGTAAGTGTAATGTTGCTTCTCTAGTGATGGTTGTGCATTCTCTTGAATCTTTCTTGAACAAGCCTCTCTTGTTAACCTTTGGAAAGTTACTAGTGAAGAACCTTTGGAAAGAAGATGATGGTGAAAAGATTCCTTAGTGTAGTGAAAAGATGATGGTGATGATGGTATTTTTGCAATATTTTTTTCCTTGTGTGTAGTCTTTACCGGAATAAAATTTGTTGCCTTAGTTAATTTATCCACCACCACCATTCTAGAATCATGCCTTTATTGGTTTGGGAAGCTTTGCAATAAAATCAATCGTGACAACTTCCCACTTCCATTCTAGAATGTGCAATGGTTGTATAAAACTACAACCATTCTCGAAAGTCTTTCTAGATGTTATTAGCCTACTTGATACCTATGTTAAGTCCAGATGTTATTTGGCTACATGAATGATTTAATTAATGTTATATAGAAGTGGCTACATCAGTGATCTAATCAATGTTATATAGTTGTGATCTAACCAATTTAGTTGTTATACTTCAATTCAACCTATATGAACAACTTATCAAATATGTTACTTTTTCATAAAGAACGTTATATTGTATTTTACCTATATCAAATATGTTAAATTTTCACAAAGAACTTTATATTGTATTTTTTATGTTGCATTACCTCCATTTAAAAAAGACATTGTAACATCCTTTGGCTAGTTTGAGTGTTTGTATTAGCTAGAGTTTATGCATTTTTCTTTGGATTCTTCTTTCTAGATGTTACTTTATTGGAATTCATTTGTTTTAGGACAAAATATTATTTATCCTAAATATTATGAAGTATTGATAACTATTAGATGATAGTTAACATGATTAGTTCTTTGATATATTTTGATTGACTTGTGATGATGATTTACTATGACTTGTTCTTGTGAGGAGATCATTGATGATGTACACATGCATTAGTTGTCTTCCATTTAATGTGTTTAATATAATGAATTATGATATATGCATGTATTGTTAAAATGTAAACTTGTCTTGATATTTTTCCTCTCAAATGGTTCATGATATATGTACATATTGGATAAATTGTTATGATAAGTATACTTGTACTCATATATACACTAATGTTATCTTATTTAAAGTGTTAATATAACATTAAATATTAGTGTAACATCACATATTTTTGAATAATTAACATGATTAGTCCATAATAATTGATACTATAAACACATGTTATTTAAACATGTCTATTCATATATAGATGTCATGTTATGATCAATAAAATATACATATATTGGTTACCTTGCCATTAAAAATTACTCAAAAACTTCACTCTTATATATAAACCAAACTTTGACTTTGGTCCAAATTCATAGTCTAATGAACTATTTTATCACTCTTATATATAAACCAACCTTTGACTCCGGTCCAAATTCATAGTCTAATGAACTATTTTATGAGACGTATTTAGAAAAATTTGGATAACAATGTTTTTGGAGTTTCTTTTCTTGGGTCTAGATTAGATAGGGTGGGGAATTGGGTTGTTGTTCTATGGAAAATATTAATGACGTATAAAATATGGACGTCCTTTACACTTCTTGTTATGATTGTATTATACGATTTTTGTTCTGCGATGCTCAATGGAAGATGGATTATAGGATTATTATCAATGATATTTATGATATTTTAGTAAACCCTCGTGCGCCCCGATTTCTATCCATATAGTTGTTTGCCATTCCAAATTTATTTAGAAAATGGAGAGTCATCACTCACTGCATGGTTTAGGAATTGGAAATCAATTCGGAACGGTTTTTTTTCACCTTTTACATACAATTGCAACTCACGAAACTGGCTATACTTCTCCACGTTTCAATGGTATTGATTCTAAACATGTTAATGGGATGATTACATTGTCAATGGTATTGATTCTAAACATGTTAATGGGCTTATCAAATAAAGGAGATGATGGTGAAATGATGCCTTAAGATTCTTAACTATGTAGATTTTTAACTATGTTGAAAATTTTCAATGTTGTTTCTAAAATTATTGTTGCAATGGTATTGATTCTAAACATGTTAATGGGATTATCACATTGTCAATGGTGTTGATTCTAAACATGTTAATGGGATTATCAAATAAAGGAGATGATGGTGAAATGATGCTTAAGATTCTTAACTATGTTGAAAATTTTCAATGTTGTTTCTAAAACTATTGTTGCAATGGCGTTATTTAGAGCTTGGCTATGTATCTTTGACACAAAAGTTGGAGTTGACAAATTCATTTCGTCAAGATGGAAATAAATGACAAATCCATTTTGTCAAGATGGAAATAAACTATTAATAGTATAGGAAATCTATTTTTTATTAACATGAAATCTACTTTTTATTAACATTAACATTCTAGTTTTCATTAAACAAACCTTTTTGGGCATTTTTCTTTTCATTGCCTTTAGTTCTTACATTTTCTTTTCACTGAACAAACCTTTAATTCTCAAATATTGGTTTTCAATGAACAAGTCTTTTACTTCTAACTTTTCATTGTAACAAAGATGCAGAACCCATTTTCCTTCCATCCTTTCAGAGTTGTGCTAAACCTAATACTTTGGCGATTTAATGGTCCATATTTAGACACATAACTTCCAACTTACAGGATGGAATTTTACACACCATGGGTAATGTTATCTTTGAGCAATTCATGGGTAATGTTATCTGAGAAACTGTATTAAAATCCATCCATTTTTTATCGTGTGGATGATATGGAAGACTTTATGCATCACATTAGTTTTTTGGATTACTAAATGGATGTAAGAAGATCACCTATGATTTTTTATATTATGGATGTTTAAATGTACATAAAGTTACAAGATGTTCTCCTCCACTTTATGAAGTTACTTATGTCACATGTGTAGTCTCTAGCATGTATCCTCTAGCATGCATTTATGATGAACAATTTGATGTTTGAGCTTCTTTGATTCAACTTGGATGCATAGTTGGGGGCCTTAGTGACCTATCCACTCAAGTATCATGTATATTTTATGTCTATTGGCCTTATCTCTAGGGTTTATGTGAGATAAATGAATTATTTTATGTTGTGGTAGTTTCTAGGGATGAGAAAGGTGGTTGATCACTCATATAAATACAAGAAGTACTTCTCACTTGTAAACCATTGATACTTGTGGAGATTTATCACTATTTGTATACTACTATCATTCTCTTATAAATCATTTCCCATGGCTAGCTAGAGAGAAGTTTTGGAGAAGATGTCTTATGGATGTTTTTGCTACTTCATGAATGTTCATTGCTAGGGTTTTGATGGATGAAAGATTTATTGAGTAAGTGGTCTATTGTTTTCTTGTGGTTTTGTTTATGAAATAATATAAGTGTAATGTTGCTTCTCTAGTGATGGTTGTGCATTCTCTTGAATCTTTCTTGAGCAAGTATTTCTAGTTAAAACCTTTGGAAGGTTACTAGTGAAGAACCTTCCCTTAAATTGTCTTTGAAGACCTCGTCATACTAAGAGGATGTTATGGGGTTAGTAGTGAAAAACCCTAGATATCACCCTAGATCCATTCACATCTCTTCAAAAGAGTTCTTAATTTACCTTATATTCCAAAAAATATAGTAGGCACTAGTCATTCGCTAAGTACTCAATCAAAAAATTCCAAATTTCAACTATTTTTATTGTTTTAGGGTTAGATTAAGGTTTTATTACAACTATATATTCATTTTCACCCATAAAAGACTAGGATGTTTTGACATTCATGCATATTGTTGACCTAAAAATCATTTTAAAAACTTAAATTGCATTTCTAATTGAAGTTCAGAAAACAATGAGCCAAGTAAATGGCAGCTAAATGAAACTGATATGCTTAAGGACTGGGAAATTATAGAGAACGAGGGCGAAGCCAATTTAGAAGTGGCTACATGAGTGATCTAGATACTTTTATGTTTCATTTAGCTGTTACAATTGAAGAGACAGTTCAATCTATATGAACAACTTATCAAATATGTTACTTTTTCGCAAAGAAAGTTATATTGTATTGTATCAAATTTGTTAAATTTTCACAAAGAAGCTTATATTGTATTTTTTATGTTGTAGTATTGTCCATTCAAAATAAGACATTGCAACATTCCTTTTATAGTTTGAGTGTTTGTATTAGCTACAGTTTATGTATTGTTGTTTGGATTTTTCTTTCTAAATGTTACTTTGTTAGAATTTATTGGAATTTATGTTGGGTGGTTTAACATTTTGATTGACTTGTGATGATGATTTACTATGACATGTTCTTTTTATGAAATGGTTTAACATTTTGATTGACTTGTGATGATGATTTACTCTGAGTTGTTCTTGTCTTGAGATCATTGATGATGTACATATGCATTAGTTATCTTCCATTTAATGTGTTTAATATAAGAACGTAATTGTATTTTGCTACTTCATGAATATTCATTGTTGGGGTTTTGATGGATGAAAGATTTATTGAGTAAGTGGTCTATTGTTTTCTTGTGGTTTTGTTTATGAAATAATGTAAGTGTAATGTTGCTTCTCTAGTGATGGTTGTGCATTTTCTTGAATCTTTCTTGAACAAACCTTTCTTGTTAACCTTTGGAAGGTTACTAGTGAAGAACCTTCTCTTAAATTGCCTTTGAAGACCGAGTGACATACTAAGAGGATCTTCTAGGGCTAATAGTGAACAACCATAGATATCACCCTAGATCCACTCACATCTCTTCAAAAGAGTCCTTAATTGACCTTATATTCCAAAAAATATAGTAGGCACTAGTCATTCTCCAAGTATTTTCATGCATATTGTTGACTTAAAAATCATTTTAAAAACCTTAATTGCATTTCTAATTTTTTATTTGTTTTAGAGATTTTATATGCATTAATAGATTTTGTTAGTGAATAAAACCCTAGTTTAATTCATTATTTATCCCTCTTTCTTCATTGGTTTATTACTTGTTCAATTGCTAATTTTATATTTGTTGTCATAACTTCTATTTATATTGTAATTTAATATCTTTCTTTCAAGTTGTTGTCATAACTTGTATTTATAATGTCATTTAATATTTTTCTTTCAAGTTTTACAACAACCAATAGTTTTTTCTTCTTTTGTAGTGTTTGGGGATCCTCTTGAGCTTAAAATTGACTTGGTAATCCTTCTAAATTGACCTAGATCCTAGTCCATTCAAATCTGGAAGTTGCACTATCTTACCACCTTATCCTTACCTTGTTTATCTATATACATATATACATTTGTGGTTTAACATTTTGATTGACTTGTAATGAGTGTTTGTATTGTTATTTGGATTCTTCTTTCGAGATGTTACTTTGTTGGAATTTATTTGTTTTAGGACAAATTATTACCTATGATATGTACTCTTGTTTGGATTCTTCTTTGAAGATGTTACTTTGTTGGAATTTCTTTGTTCTAGGACAAATTATTATGTATCTTAAATGTTATGAAGCATTGGTAACTATTAGATGATGGTTAACATGATTAGTTTTTGATATAATGAATTATGATATATTCATGCTTGGTTACAATGTAAACTTCTCTTGATACTTTTCCTTTGATATGGTTCATGATATATGCACATATTGGGTACTTGATACTTTTCCTTTGATATGGTTCATGATATATGCACATATTGGGTATGTTGTTATGATAAGTATACTTGTAGTGGATATGATGATTGTTGTGAACAACTATCGAAAAACAAGGTATTTCCATCCTTGGTAGTATTGTTTCATGCAAGTATTTGTTGGAGGAGAATTTCATAGAGGTTGATGTGGATACTGGAGCCTCTATGGTTGATAATGAAATTGTGAACTTGGCATTTGATTATATTACAAGGTTGCTAGTTGATTTAGCATTTCTTATTTAGAACCACAGAACCACACTAAGGCCGAACTTCCTAAGAGGATTTTAAAAGTAGTGAGGTTCTCGGAGCTAGATCTAATTTGTACTCATATAGTTGTTTCACCATCCCAAATTTATTTAGAAAGATCGGAAGAGCGTTCACTCTTATATATAAACCAAACTTTGACTTTGGTCCAAATTCATAGTCTAATGAACTATTTTATCACTCTTATATATAAACCAACCTTTGACTCCGGTCCAAATTCATAGTCTAATGAACTATTTTATGAGACGTATATAGAAAAATTAGGATAACAATGTTTTTGGAGTTTCTTTTCTTGGGTCTAGATTAGATAGGGTGGGGAATTGGGTTGTTGTTCTATGGAAAATATTAATGACTTATAAAATATGGAAGTCCTTTACACTTATTGTTATTATTGTATTATACGATTTTTGTTCTGCGATGCTCAATGGAAGATGGATTATAGGATTATTATCAATGATGTTTATGATATTTTAGTAAACCCTCGTGCGCCCCGATTTCTATCCATATAGTTGTTTTCCATTCCAAATTTATTTAGAAAATGGAGAGTCATCACTCCCTGCATGGTTTATGAATTGGAAATCAATTGGGAACGTTTTTTTTTCACCTTTTACATACAATTGCAACTCATGAAACTGCTTATACTTCTCCACGTTTCAATGGTATTGAATCTAAACATGTTAATGGGATGATTACATTGTCAATGATATTGATTCTAAACATGTTAATGGGCTTATCAAATAAAGGATATGATGGTGAAATGATGCCTTAATATTCTTAACTATGTAGATTTTTAACTATGTTGAAACTTTTCAATGTTGTTTCTAAAATTATTGTTGCAATGGTATTGATTCTAAACATGTTACTGGGATGATCACATTGTCAATGGTATTGATTCTAAACATGTTAATGGGCTTATCAAATAAAGGAGATGATGGTGAAATGATGCTTGAGATTCTTAACTATGTTGAAAATTTTCAATGTTGTTTCTAAAACTATTGTTGCAATGGCGTCATTAAGAGCTTGGCTATGTATCTTTGACACAAAAGTTGGAGTTGACAAATTCATTTTGTCAAGATGGAAAAAAATGACAGATCCATTTCATCAAGATGGAAATAAACTGTTAATAGTATAGGAAATCTATTTTTTATTAACATGAAATCTACTTTTTATTAACATTAACATTCTAGTTTTCATTAAACAAACCTTTACTTTGGGCATTTTTCTTTTCATTGCCTTTAGTTCTTACATTTTATTTTCACTGAACAAACCTTTACTTCTCAAATATTGGTTTTCAATGAACACGTCTTTTACTTTTAACTTTTCATTGTAACAAAGATGCAGAACCCATTTTCCTTCCATCCTTTCGGAGTTGTGCTAAACCTAATACTTTGGCGATTTAATGGTCCATATTTAGACACATAACTTCCAACTTATAGGATGGAAGTTTACACACCATGGGTAATGTTATCTTTGAGCAATTCATGGGTAATGTTA